>PVKA01009530.1:0-26520 GCA_004027165.1 Ctenomys sociabilis | reverse complement strand
AAGCTAATAGTGTCCAAAACAACTCTTTCTGTTTGGACTGTCAGGGTCACACATACTTAAATTTTAAATGTAGGAAAGAAAATGAAGTTATTATTTCTTGTTCCAGGCCCAACGAAATAGCTCGGGGGCTTGAATGCCTGCCTGGCAAGCACAAGGTCCTGAATTCAATCCCCTGTTCCCACCCTCCAAAGAAAAACCTCACTAAAATTCTGTTCTATTAAACTCATTTCCAAAATGGGGTGTAGGAAACACACTTTTCTCTTGCAAATCTTGTATTAAAATGTCTAATTATTATCTATTTAAAGTCAAAACAATAGAGCACAAAATATAATTTGCTTTCAGAATGTAGCACAGATAATGAGCACACAGCATAATGCATAAGCCTTCTTTCCCTGTATCTTATAGCATAAACATTTTACAGAGAAATGTTTTGACAAACAAAATATTTATTGATGAAGCAAATGATTATGTATTTTGTGGGAGATTATATAACATTTAATAACATAACGTTTAAACATTAACACCTCTGCATTGCCCTGCAGCAGATGCAAGACAGGCAACTGGATATGACTTCCAAATCAATAAACTTTATAAATCTCAGAAATCACAGAACAACCCAATAGGACAAGGGAGATAGCTCAGTAGAATGAGTGCCTGCCTGGCAAGTGCAGGGTCCTAAGTTCAATCCCCAGTACCACAAAAACAAACAGACAGTAAATAAATAAATGAATAAATAAATAAATAAATAAATAAATAATATATGTCAATACTAACTTTTCATAAATTTGATCTAACAACAACTTTTCTTTTATTACAACAAAAATCAAAGTAAGGATTTTTCTTTTTCCAATTTTGTTTCAAATTTAGGATTCTAGTTAATGAAAGTCAGAGGCATACCTCTCAAAATTTCTGTGCTTGTGGAGTGTGGAGTAGGAGGGTAGCACAGCCCAGCAAAACCTTTCCACCTTGTGCTCTTTCCTTCTAGCACCAAATGCCAGTTTTGTTCAAATGAGCACCCCAAGCCCATAGAAGGACCCCACCCCATGCCCCAACTTTACGACCTGAACAGAGACTGGGAGTGGGTGGTGTGTGCTTATAATCCCAGCACTTGAGAGGCTGAAAACAGGAGGATCACTATGAGTCCCATGTGTGTGGTGAGCCCCTATGGACTGTGTATTAAATACATACGTACATTTATTTATACAAAATAAATAAGTAACAAATTATAAAAGACCTGAACAGATGGTGAAAAAGATCACCTACTAGATATATTTAAGAATCAAGAAACTGATTAAGTAAAAGAAAATTCAGAGGAGACTTACCTGTGGAAGACTGGCTCAGGTCAATGAGCCTGACGCACGCCAACAGCCAGCCCTGAAGAGCAGGAAGAATGCTCCTCCTGTCCCAGGCATTCAAATATTACCTGAACAACATTTACATGGAAACCCATGGCCCAGCCCATTTATCCTTGACAGCAAGAGTCTGAGGTAGGGTGGGGTAGCCAAGGAGGTCACGGAACAAAGTGAGGTTTTCTCATGGGCTGGGTCAGCAAACACAGGTCGTGTGTGTGTGTGTGTGTGTGTGTGTGTGTGTGTGTGTGTGTTTGTCTGTCTCTCTCTCTGTCTTTCCCTCTCACACACACACATGTATACATGCACAAGAGAGCAATATTGTTTTAATATGGAGATACAAAAAGGTAACTTTGAAGGTATCAGAAAGGGCAATCTACTGACCTCGAGAGTCTTCCAGGGTTACCTTTGCTCTTCCCAAAGGTTAAATGTCTCTCAGACTGTAGATTTTATGATCAGAAACCCTTATGCTAATAAACATAATTTTTTATGTTGCCAGTATAATTTTTATGACTGGACCTAGTTTGGACAGCTGATGCTACTCAAATAAATTAACATGAGAATGAAAATAATTGTAAAGCAACAGACTAGAGCTAATGTCCAGTTCAATATTCTGAAAAAAAGGAAGAGTGTTTGATTGAACTTTAAAAGATTAAAGATACCAAAACTTTAACAAAACTGAAGTTCCTTATAGGTGCTTTTTGTTATTTGTTTGTTTGTTTTCCAATTTCTAAAACTAAAAGCACACCACACCCAGGGAGCTGCAGGACACGCCTACCACTTATCAGTCAACTACTACATGTCCCAGTTCTGTAACTGGCAATGTTATTTATTCTCCAAGATTATTAATGCAGCACCTACGCATGGCTTGAAAGAACAGGGCAGACAATAGTCAGGAAATCTCCTAAGATATTTTTAAATTGATCCTGCTGCCACGGTAAATTGCCTCCTTGAATGATGGTATGTCTTAGACAGAAACATGTAATGACATGAAGAACTCAAAGGGAGCCCAGATTCTTTGTACCGCATTTACATAATGTTTTTAACAGTCATAAGAAAAAGAGAGAAATTAATCTCTGGATCCCCGGCCTGTTACAAGGTACCCTCTGGGCTTTACAGTGCTGATAATTCGGATTCTGAATAATAGAAGAGCTTCTGTGTTGGAGGTGTTTGTTATGAACTAGGGATTTCACATAAGCTACAAAAATCCATCCTAGATACTATGTTTTGGTAGAACAAGATCAGAGCTGGGATAAAATAGAAGGGAGAATTATAGTTGTCATAGAATTTTCTTGGAACTTCTCAATTCTTGGAGCCCTGGGAGACATGAACAGGCATCTAGCCACACTGCCAACTTTACGAAGGGCCAGACAATTTCTGTTGTTCTTCAGCAGTTAGAGCAACAACTAAAGAAAAGGACACAGAGAGAGCAGAGGCACACAGGCCTTGGGAAAAATCCCCATGAGTCAGGGCAAGGAGATGGGGATCAAGCATTCGACAGGAGCGGCCACAGGAGACTCAGGAGGGAGCTGTGTTGCTGACCACCAGGCTTCGGCCCTTCTGGCCACTCACTGTGGCTCCAAATGTAGAGGAGGATCTTTACAATCAATCCCTTTAGAAGGATCTTTCCAAATCCACATGACTACAGGTCCCGACTACAGGTCCTGACTATAGGTCCAGACCAGATCCAGGTCCCCTCTCCAAAAGGTCTGGAACAAGAGAGAAGCATTGTTTCTGCACACATCAGGGAATGGTGATGATCAGACACCCAGATCCAGAACCCTGGCCAGTAGTGACACAGAGTAGCATAGATAAGAACAACACGGGCCACTTGGATATAAGTGAACAGACAGACTGACTGCCCAGTGCCACAGTTTCTCAAGAGGTTAAGTGTCCATGTGAAACTCACTAGTTGGCAAGGCCTGGAGCATATGAGGATATCCTAGAACACATCTCTGGAGTTTCCTGGAAATAGCAGGAAGAGAATTCATAAAAACAGAAAAGCCTTTCCATCTTGTGGATACGATGCACCTGGTTTGTTTCCATGAACTGGTTAGGCCAGAATCCAGCTACCAGATACCTAAATGAGGATGTAAATGTGTTAATATGTGAGTGTATTTGTGTGTGTGTGTGTGTGTGTGTGTGTGTGTGTGTGTGTGTGTGTGTGTGTGTGTGTGTGTGTGCATGCACGCACATGGATATATTTCAATACTCAGAGAATACCTGAAAAGTACTATCTGCTGCATGGGTAACACACACAAATCCAGACAGGTTAGGCCATGTATTGGGCACCTGCCTATTGCTGGGACAAAACATCACACATATATCATTGAAATGAGAAGAAGTTGGCTTGGACTACATCTTTCAGGGCTCTCAGTCCGTGGTTGTCTGGCTCTGAGGCAGAAGCGTGATGGCAGAAGGGCACGGGGCAGGAAAACCGCTCCCGTCCTGGAAGCCAGGAAGCAGAGATACAGAAAGGGGTGGAGGGAGAGGAGACGCCCTTCCAGCGCACATGGCAGGGACCTCCTCCCTCCAGCGAGGCCCCACCTCCTGGTGCCCCCTTTCACCATGAGCTCGCCAATGAATCACTCCGTGGAGAGAAGTGAGGCCCTTCATGATCCAGTCAACATCGAAGGTACATCCCTTACCCCCGCCGCCCTGGGGACCAGGCTCTCAAGGCATGGGCCTTTGTGGGGTGCTTCCTCTTTAAGCCATGGTAGACCATTTGCCCAAGTTCATGCAGCTAGTGAATGATACTTCTAGTCTTAAATCCAGATATGCTCCACTCCAAAGCTGGGAGCTGTGCCTAAAATTTCTAAGACATTGCTGACAAAAATTTCAAAGAAAGGCAAAAGTGGAAAGGAGAATCAATGTTTGTGTATTGAAAAAGTGGGTTCAACAATTACCAATTTATGGCCAATTTTATTTCTCTTCTCACCTACCTCTGTACTGTCTTGAGGTAAATCCTAGGTATACTAACATTTCATCCATAGGTATTTCAATATGGGTCTCTAAAAGATAAAGACTGGAACTAACATTCCTTTGTTTTTACCCTACCTGAAAATAACCACAATAAATTAATTGATTAGGTCAATAAAGAAGATCTGTTCTTCTCAAGAATGCCCCATACAGTGCTCCAAACTACCATGAAGGGTTCCTCTGGAGACATCAATTTTGTTAGAGTGCTCTCCTCACTCAAATTCCCTTTCAGCAATAAATACACATTTAGTTTTATCTTATATTGTGCCCTATGAAAAAGATGCTGGAATATAGTTTCCTCTGTAAACATGGAGGAGGAACGAACAGAAAATATACCTCCAGTCATTAGGGACATCAGTCCAAGAGTCAGAAAGCAATGTGTTGAGTATTCACTCTCAGTGTTTTAAACAGAACCTGTAGTGATCACAAAACAAAGAGGCACTCAACAAACATTAAGAGGCAGCCGTAATCACCAAACCAATACAGAATGCTGGGTGCATTCTGGGTACTGAGCAAAGAAGAGCTCTCTCTTTCAGGTTAATGCTCTAAGAAAGAATTAAATGGGCCGAGGAGATGGCTCAGTGGAATAAGCACTTCCCTGGCAAGCACAAGGGCCTGAATTCAATCCCCAGTTCCACAAAAAAAAAAAAAAAAAAAAAAAAAAAAAAAAAAAAAAAAAAAAAAAAAAAAAAAAAAAAAAAAAAAAAAAAAAAAAATTAAATATAAGAAAACAAAGAACTAAGCTGGGACAGTGGTGCATATCTATAATCCTACCTACTTAAAAGGCTGGGACAAGAAGAACACAAGTTTGAGGTCAGCATTCTATCTCAAAATAAAAAATAAAATAAAAAGAGCTGAGGCTACAGCTCAGAATTTCCTGGATTTAACCCCTAAGAAAGAAAGGGAGAGAGCTGAGGAAAAAAAAAATGAATTGTTGCAGTGCAACCAGCATACACAGGCCAAGAAGAGGAGAACAAAGAAAAAAGTGAAATAGTTGAAAAATGAGGGGCTGAGGTCCAAAAGTATATTTCCAGAACCCTCTAGAAGCTAGTTTAGGGAAAAGAAGTTGAGCTTCCCAAATGTAACCTATTACACTTTCCACCTTGAGAAGAACAGGAGATGCTTGAGCATTGATAACTCATGCTGCACAATAAGGTTTTACGGAAGTTGGTTTTATAAATGGACCTTGACAGGTCACAGAGAATTATGACAAATTGAAGCTCATACTCTGCTCTGGACAGACAGGTTTGAGTGACTGTGACCAGTCTGGGCTGACACGGAGGAATTCCCACAAGGTGTTGAGAAGGAAATAAAGGCAGAAAGGTAAGTTGTGACTGGGTTAAAAAGGGACTCATACCCAAGATCAAGTTGTAGCCTAAAGCTGCAGGCTGACAGAGATCCATCTTTTCAAGCCAAGGATTCTACAGACAACACTTTCATGTTATTATTTTTGCCATTTTTATTTATTCTGATTTACTCTACTTTTTGTGGAGAATTCTTAGAAACAGCTTATGGTTTGTCTACAGATAGGGTTGGGAGGGGAATGATGATGGTAGGAAACTAGTTGGGCACAAGGTAGGGGCTGCAGGTTGCACCACTCCTATCTTTGAATGGGTGTTAGTATTACAGGCAGAGCAACTCAGACGCACAATGCAATGAGTGCAGACCGCATATATATATGAGTGACAGTGATTGAAATGTGTATAATCAGTATAGGTAAAAGGGGCTGTGGAAGGGACCTATTCCTTGAAGCTAGACAGCCCTGAAGTTCAAATTCAGATTTCTTATCCATTAGCTCAGTAATTTTTTTGTTTTTTTTTGTATCTTAGTAAGTGTCTACAGGGTCTACAGGGCCTCACTATGGAGATTGGACTCATAGTGATTCTCCTACTTACAGCCTCCCAAGTGCTAGGATTACAGGCACATGCCACCATGTCCAGTTTCCATTGCTGTCTCAGCGTTCCCACAGACAGGGCCAGCACAGCAGGCCAGGGATCAAACCTCTGACCCCTGTGTCTACCTAAGCAGGCACTTTAGTCTGCTGAGCTATTTGGCCGGCCCCCTGCTCAGTAACCTTGGAAAAGTGACTCAGCTTCCTCAACTTGAAATACCACTTTTATACAAAGAAGAAAAATACACTCAAGGTAGTAGAAAGGACTGAGGACATGATATCAGAAATCCTTTGCTACAAAGTTTTTGGTACACAGTTGGTGTTGGTTTCTTCCCCTTTCCTTTAAGTGCCAGATAAAAGGAAATCACTAACAACTAAACACCCTGTAAGCTTCCATGTTCTCAACTTCTTTTATTAAGGCTTTTAGTATAGTACAAATAACAAAATAGATCTGTTTTCTTCTCCTTCACTATTTAATAAAACAGGCACTAATGAATGGAAAAGAATAAGATATAAATATTTAAAAAGAGCAAGAATGATTCTTACAATTCAATAGGAAAACAGAAATATGCCAATTTCAACTGGACATGAGTGGAGAGAGCTCTAAGGAAGGAATACAAGGGGTTAACAAATATATGGCATGGTGCAGATTGGAACCGTCCTTCAAGATTCTCATGCATTCAGAGTGGGATTTAAGGCAGGTAAGTGGATCGTGACAGCTGTCACCTCACCAATGGGTTTCATTGATGAGATTGTAATTTGATGGCACTATTGGGAGTAACAGAAGTTTAGGAGGAGGGTGGAGCCTCATTAAAGGGACTGGATCATGGGGGTGACCTTCAGTACTACATCTGGTCATTGGTCCATTGCACTCTGTCTCTTCTCTTTTCTCTCCATTTTGTCAGTCATGAGGTAAGCACTTTCATCTGCCCCACCCTTCCCATCACAATACTTTTGCCTCACCACAGACCAAAAAGCAATAGAGCCATGAATCATGGACAGAAACCTCAGAAAACATGAGCCAAAATAAACCTTTCCTTCTCTCCATTGATTTTTCTCACAGCAAGCCAAAAGCTGACATCATTCAAGAGGAGACACAAATCCAAACCCTCATGAGATGGTTTGGAATTCACTGAGATGGTTGTAATCGAAGAGGGGCAGTAAGGATAGAAAAGTCAGCATCCTTGTATATTGCAGATGAGAAAGCAAAATGATGCAGTCACTGTGAAAATCCACTTTGCATTTCCTCAAGATATTCAACGCATAGTTATAACAAGATACAGTATTCTAGCTATGGGCATAAACACAAAAGAATTTAAAATATATGTTTGTGCAAAACATTCTGATGCTTGGATGAGAATTAACCATAATGGCCAAAAAGTAAAAAACAACTCAAATGCCTATGAATGGATAAAAAAAATATGACCTACTCAGTCAGTGAAGTATGCTGTACCATGAAAGGAAATTAGATATTAGTAAGATGAATGATGTGTGACAAGCTTATGCTAATTGAAAGGAGTGAGACACAAGAGATCATGCACTATTTTATTCCACTTACAGATGACATTCAGAAGAAGCAAATCTAGAGAGAGTAGATTGGGGTTGCTGAGGGCTGAGGTTTAGGGCTAGGATAATTGAACAAAAACATATGATGTTTCTTTAAGGGGAATTCAAAAGGCTCTAATCATGATGACAGTTGTCAAATTCTGTGAATCTATTAAAATCATTTAATTAAGCAGTATACATTAATGAACTGTTTGGTATGTGGGTTTTATAGCAGTAAAGAAGTCAAAAAGAAGGAAGGATGCCCCAATTCTGAGACAGAACTGCCTGCTGCATTTGACTGAGGTCACAGGGGCCACGCTCAGGCTGCAGGGGGAGGCAACTGAGCCACATCTGAGCACCTGGGAAGGGACCCAAGTGGGTCTTCTCAGCCATTCAGTGCTATTCTTCTCGTGAGTAGAGAAGCAGCACGTGCACCTGGCCTTGACAATGCACGCTAGTAGGTGTGGTCTTGCACTGTGGTCTCTGACAGAGGACCAATTGCTCACACCTCACGTGGCTTCAACCTCAGAGTACACTGGGGCCTGACACTTCTTACAGGCGTTAGTACAACTAGTCCCAAACCAGCCTGCTTCTCACACACAAAGTTCAAAGTTTCATTCAAGTCTCCCATTGGTCATCAAACCCAGAGTTTATACCACATATAGAGCAGAAGGTCCCCTCCCCCAAATTGACTGACTTTTAACTTTCTTACTTCAAAGTTAATTTTTATCACGAATCTGAATTAAAAAGTAGTTAGATTCCTACTTTTTATGAATTTCCATAATACTTTTTAGAGAGAAAAAGGGTAAATAAGAACATCAAAGACAAGGACCAGGATAATGGCACATTAAAGATCAAGTTGTAATTGTTTTCTACACTTACTTCCACATGCAGGTCTCTGTTCATCATGACGCAGCCTGAAAGATCTGGTCCAGGGTTGGGACCACCCGTGAGGCCAGGGCTTCTGTGAGTAGACAGTAATGATGCTTACTACAAGTGGAAAAGCTGAAAACCTTAGCAAACACCTAACTGTAGCACAGTTCTGACTCTCCCAACACTACCCTATGAAATGTCTAATTCAGAAGGGTTTTTTTGGATGGCTCAGGATGCCTTCATGGTATGTCTAGCAAGGCTTGAGGATCTGGGGATGGAAACACAGCAATTTGAGCCTGACTGCTCTGTGTAAGCGGTCACTTCAACAACTGTGCCAATGGGCAGGCCCCCTGAAATGTCTAATAAAAGCCATAGCTTCCGTAAGACATAATGAAAACGAACTCTCGCCTCCATTGGAGAATGGTGACTAGCAATGGAAAGGCCAGCCAAAAATGAAAATAAAGAATTTGCAATTCAAAGTCTTGCTTCCTGAACCTTCAGTACAGAAAGGAAATTTCACTGGATTGGGGGGGGGGCGTGAGGCAGAGACAGTTCTCACAAATTCCACTAATGTTTCTGAATTCTGAGTTTTTCTTGAGGAAGATGAGTCCGTACACTCAAAAAGGCAGATGAGTGCAAACGAGTGCTGAAAGAGGATGGAGTTAGGAATGGGTTCTCAGAGGCCCGTTAATCTCATGGGTAAAAAGAACAGAAATAGGAACAAAGCTCACATAAGCTACTTAGCAGTGTGCACAGTGTACCTCAAACATCACAGGTAGCCTACTCTAAAATTTTAGAATAGGTAATTTTTAAATTATACATCTTCCGAAAGTTAGACATGTGTCTTGATACAGACTTTCTGACCTCAGGGCATGAAATTCTAACCAATTAAAATGTTCACCCATGGAAATAAGCAGTCTTGAAGAGCAGGTAGCGAAATTGTGCCTCTTGAACTTACTTGTGTAGTCTGGTCACATGCAGAGCACCATCCTCTGTGTCTCCTTTCTGGGGCCTTTCACACACAGCACGGGTAGGGCATGCTCCACAGGAGAAAAAACGTCAGTGCCAGCCCGGGAATCGCAGTGCAGCTCTCTAGATTCAAGGCATCTGCCTTAGAGCCAAAGGAATAAAAACAGGAGTTAACTTCTGGTTCAGACCATATAATGAGGAAACGCTTCCCCTCTTGAGAGATTCATTGAATCATTTCTGAAAAAGCAAAAGTCAAACCAATTCTATTAACATTTTATCAAGACTTGCCTGGCTGGCTAGTTACATGTAGGTGGAAATAGGGAATGCTTTCTTTTCTTCAAGTGAACGCTAGAAGAGCACAGAAAACTTTTGTCTACTAGGCAATTCAAGAACAAAAAAATGCATAACAGGCAGGCAAAATTCAGCCCCATCCCTGTTTTTGTAAATAAAGTTTTATTGGAATACAGCCACACAGAGCTGTTTACATATTGCTCGCAGCTGCCTGCTCCAATATAAAGCTCAGCAGCAATAGAAACTGTACGGACTACAAGGCCTGAGATACCACTGGGCCCTTTACAGAAACTTAGAGGCTCTTAGCAAGAAAATTCTTACATAAGACAAGAACCCACCAAAAAGTGGCCTAGGAAATAGGTTGGAACAACAAACCCTTTTTTGAGGAAAAAAACCATCTTAAGTATATTTCTGTGTTTTAGAAGTTACAGAGTGTACCAAAAACCATAGACTTTGGAATCAATCAGTGTTTTAGTTCAAATTCTGGCTCTAACATGCACTAGTTGTGTTGTCTTGGATAAATAACTAAGCTCCTCTGCATCTCAACTTCTTATATATAAAGGGATGCATGCCATTGTGCAGGTGATGTATTCAGTACCCCTGCTTCATCTTTAAAACACTGAAGCTCTAGCAGCCTTACTTCACAGAGATGGGGTGGGAACTGAACGATTTCATAGATGTGGTAAGAGCATAGAATGTACTAGGAGTGTAGCAAGCATTCACCAATTGTTGACATGGTTGATGGTCATGAAATATCACCAGTAGAATTATCTCTATTTTTTATTTTGGTGGTACAGGGAATCAAACTCAGGACCTTGCACTTGCCAGACAAGCATTTATTCTACTGAGCTATTTCCCCAGCCCCAGAATAATCTTTTTGATGCTCTGATATATAATCCAACAAAGAACTGTACACTCCACTAGAAGCACTAGCAGTTTCTCCACTAGCTTAAGTGATCCTCGAAACATATTCTTGTTGTTGCTTTTTTTTTTTTTTTTTTTTTGTATTTTTTAATAAGAATCTACAGGGCCTCCCTATGTAGATTGGACTCTAGTGATCCACCTGTTTACAGCCTCCCAAAGAACTGGGATTACAGGTATATGCCACCATACCCAGTCTCAGTCATTCTCTCAGCATGCCCTGGAGGCAGGGCCAGCATGGCATGCCAGGGATAGAACCCTGGCCTCTGTGTCTACCTAAGCAGGTGCTTGAATCCACTGAGCTATTTGGCCAGCCCTTGTTACTTCTTAAATATATCTTGATAATCATTCATTTCTTTTGCTCTTTCAGAACCAGCATCAATGTTTTCTCTTAAATGCATCTGGATTGTGCTGAGAGTCAACACAACTCTGAGTACTGTTTCCTTAGCCTGGCACTCAGGAAACTCTGAGTACTGTTTCCTTAGCCTGGCACTCAGGAACAGGCCACAGTGGGATCCAAGCCTGCTTCTCATACTGTCTACAGTCTCTTAACCCAAATCCTTGTGCTTCCAAGTTGATTTTGGCCTCCTCCAAGATGACTCTCGCCCACTGGGGTACCTTCCTCTTTATTTTCACCAGTCCAAATCCATCCCATCGGCCAACACCTGGGGCAGCTCTTCTCCTGGCTCCCTCCCTGAGCCAAAGCCTTGTCTCCCACCAATCTGCCCAAGAACTTATTATATGGTGTCTTTTATTATGTATAATATGGGGTGAAGGGTGGTACAGATATATAGATTGATGGATTGAGTTCAGAATGAAATACCCAAGTATTCAACAGCTCTTTCTACACAATTATCACTGCAATTTTTAAAAAAATGTATTTAGTACAGGGTCTTCAGGGTCTCCCTCTACAAATTAGACTCAAAGTGATCCTCCTGCTTTCAGCTTCCCAAGTGCTGGGATTATAGGTCCACACCACCACACCCAGTCTCAGTTGCCTTCTAAGAACACCCTGGAGGTGGGACCAGCACAGCATGTGGTGCCGGGGATCAAACCCTGGACCCTGTGCTCTGCCTAAGCAGGCACATTAGTCCGCTGAGCTATCTGGATGGCCCTAATTGCAATTATTTTTTCTTTCTAAAACACCCTCCAGGACTGTAGCACTGTGTGAGCAGGTACAGGAGGTGGTTATCTGTGCTTACCCAGCAGAGCTGGTTCCAGAATGTGTGTTCCAAGACCAAATGCGTCTGATGAATTCTTGTTTCCTGATTCCTATGTAAGCTGCCACAGCAGTGTTTCTGAACAGAAAAGAACAAGTATTATTAGCTCTTCAAGGGAATATGACACGATCTACTTCCTCAACCACTGTCTTCATCTTCTAAGACAGGAAGTATATAAGTGGGTTCCAATGACCCCATGAAAGAGGTCAGGGAGAAAATAAATGATTTCAACCAAAAAGTACTCATGCTTCTAATCAAAAGGTTTATTATATGAGTGAACAGTAACCATATCCACATCCCTAAATGAGTCAATAGACACATTAAGAGTTCATAGAATTAAATGAATCCAGAGAGATTCCCACCACAGTGGTTAGCACCAAGGGTGCAGAATACATTAGGCATGTAGCAAACATTCTTCAGATGCTGACACCTTTGGTGGTCATGGTTATCACTGAAATATCCCAAACAAAATAACCTCTAGGATGTCCTATTCTACTGTCGAACACAGAAGTGGACACTCCATTAATACTGGGAGTAGTTTCTCCACTAGTTTACATGATCCTCAAATCACTTTCTTTTTATTAGTTCTTACATTTATGTTGATAATCATCCCATTTTTTTTCTAAGAAATAGAATTCTTATTTTTAAAATATTTAAAAACACTCAACAGAATACTCGTTACCAGTCTCAAATAATTTCTATTTTGAGACTTTATAGTGTGAGGCAACCCAAACTATATAATTGTTTCTGTTACTGCAATCATAAGCTTTAAAATATTCTTCGGACTAATTAGGATAGTATGTGAATTTTTAAAAAAATATCAATTTCTGGACTGGGCATACAGGCTCAGCGGCATGGTACCTGCCTGGCAAGCATAAAGCATATATTCCCAGTACCAAAAAAATACATATCCATTCCATACCTAGAACAGTCTTAAAGGTAATCAGTGCATTTGCAGTTCTAAGGCTAGCAACATGTAGTGGATTCAGGTTTCTAGTCTGAAATGGTAACTAACCCACAACTGGTATCTAAATAAGCTCACAGAGCCATACTCACCAATTTTTCTTTAAGAGGCTATTGAATATCTTCTGTGGCAGACAGGGCATCCCAGTGAGAAAATTCTTCCTAAAAATATTCTGTCATGAGACAATGATGGAGTGCATTGAACAAACGATGGCAGAGCCAAAGCCAAAAATCACACATGAGATCACACAGAAGGTGTGACATCCCTAGAGCAGGCAAGAGCCCCCAGTTCTACTTGTAGGAAACACATTTGTATGGGTAAACTTCACATTGGATTTTAATCTAGCTGTGAATGAAATCCAAAGATCAGGACCAGGGAAGTGCATTGTTTTGTCATTAAAATCTTTATACAGAAGCCAGAGAAACTAGTTAGTGACATAATTTGAAATGGTTACTTGATGTCTATGAAACATTAGCTTAAAAAATTATCTTAATCCAAGAGGTATGTATCTGTCATTTGTTACAATAGAAAATGTTGTAGGTGTTCTTGGAAAGATTAATACTTCTTTAGACATGGAGGTTTTTCTAGCTCAGTTTATTGCGAAGATTTTCTAGGTACTCTGCCTACCTTATTGAGTCAGTCAGTCAGTCAATTGCTCTCTCTCTCTCTCTCTCTCTCTCTTTCTCTCTCTCTCACACACACACCCTTCCCCTGACTGAGCAGCTGTGTCTATATTATGTCTTAGAACATGATACCAGCAAATATCACTGTCCATTCTTTTATCTCCTTCCCCCAATGCTGCCCTCACTGGTCTCTTACATTCTTCAGTTATGAAACAAAAAGGAGTCTCACCAACTGTTATAATAAGAGAAAGAAATGTGTCTGGTTCTATCATAGATATCTTGAGACATCCAGACAGAAAGGTATTGGGAGGTTTAATTCAAAAAAGAAGAAAGACCAAAGGATAGTAACCACTGAAGTCTATGCAAAGGTACTCACAATTTCAGCAAATTATTCTTAATTGAAGAATGCACCCTTCCCTATCAGAAAGGATGTGCTGACTCCTTGCTAATTGCTAACGGGGCAAAGCAAATTCTGAAACCTTCTTCTTTGGAAGATAACTCTCAAGAGCATCTCTCTAATGGGAATTCTCCCTCCTGTTTCATTAAATGCTTTCAGAGTAAGGGTAATGACATTCACCAAAGCATTTTCTTCTAAGTTGGATATTGAGGATTAACTCCACTGTACACTGTAAATTAATTTTAAAGCCTTTATGAATTGGGCACCTTCCTCACAAAACACAAACAAACATGCACCTCAGGGGTTTTCTCTTACCTGAAACAGCAAGTCATGGGGCAACCTTTTAGGTAACTCCTTTTGGAATGACTCAGTAGTTGTTATGAAAGGAATTTATAAGCAGCTCGATGTGACCATTTTAACCCTTTTGCCCATAATACATTTTACTGCTTTATAATCTTTTAGTGGCTTTCCATTTGGAAACTGAAGGAAAGGAGAAGGCACATGGACTTCTTAGAACAGAAGTCTCTGCTTAAGGCTTGGAGGAAATAGAAGAGCATGCTGGGACAGCTAAGTCATGCTCACCCTTGGATATTTAAAACTAACAATGCAAGTGAACTGTCTTCTACAGATGAGTCACAGAATTACTCAATCTTAAGAGAAGAATACAGGGATGAGGGTTATAACTCAATGCTAGAACATTTGCAAAGACCTGTGTTTGATCCCTAGCACTGCAAAAACAAAGCACTTCAGAAGTCATTTAGAAGAACCCAACTTCAGATGCAGAAGTCCTGTCACTAAGGCTCTGCATGATCCCTAGAATTAGGGGCCTACAATCCCAGGAGTCTTCCAGGTAGATCTGAGACCTTGATGATACTCATATGCAAGAGCCTAAGCTGGTAATGGGTACATCATGAAGCTGAATTCAGGTCCATGGGACAGAGCTCAGTGTACTGTCCTATTCTGAGAAATTAAAAGTATTTGGGTTTTTTTTAAATCAACTAAAATCTGTTTCCTAGTGACTGCCAAAATCTCATCTCTCAGAAAATGGAAATGTGGGACAGAACACCTATTTAATAATGTAAGTTACATAACTACACACTGTCTATTTGGCAGCTCATCCTTTCTGAAATACAGCTGGAAATGAGAAAATAAACCCAAATCTTTTGAACAGCCAAAATAGATACAGCACCGATACCCATGGCCTTTCCTCATGCGACAAACCTCACACACTGACACAGACAGCAGGTTCTGAATTTATACATTGTGCTCACAAGCTCCACTGCTGTCTCAGCCCACAGCAAATTAAGAGCAAAAATTCAAAGAGGGTAGGGAGCTTTGCTAGCTGCAAGTATAATAATAGCTAGGGCTATTTTTTTTTAAATCACTAACAGCCAGGAAAATCATTAACAGCAGATTTCTGGTGTCCAAAGCACAGAAAAATCTGGAGCTCCTTTTATAAGAACAACAGTTTTGTATCTCACTGGCCTAGAAAAATTTGGAGCCATTAAAATAATACTGATATATGGGAGAATAAGAGTACAATTTCAAATTTTATTTTTTCAGGAAAGAGACCTCTGAATATATATAATTAATATGCAATATTACCTATTTAAAAATTCTATTTTATAAAAACTTCTGTAGAAACAACTTACTCTTCAACTGAGCATAACAGTGGTGGAAAACCTGTGGCCCACAGGCCACAGTAGATGTTTCGTTCTCCTTGAAAGCTCTAAAAGGTTCACCGTCACTGTTCTACCCAAAGTACTAAGATCTCATGGTGATAATTACCTCCAATGGAAGAAAAAATAGTATTAACCTGAAGTCATTCAATTTGTTCTCATTAATACTTACACTCTTGGGGCTGGGGAGATGGCCCAGTAGAAGAAGTGCTTCCTGGCAAGTGCAAGAGCCTGAGATCAATCCCTGGTTCTGAAAAAAAAAAAAAAAAAAAAAAAAAAAAAAAAAAAAAAAAAAAAAAAAAAAAAAAAAAAAAAAAAAAAAAAAAAAAAAAAAAAAAAAAAAAAAAAAGCCTTACAGTCTTAAGTATTTTTAGAATTCTCTGTTAATTAAATTTAAAAAACAAAGCCTTGTTCCCCTCCTCACCTATGTATTCAAACAAGCAAAGCTTTCAGGAGTCATTAGCGTGTTTCTGAAGGTCATATATCTAAGTCAGAACCCCCTGTGAGAGTTATAAAACCAAGCTTGTCCTGCAAATTAATGAGTGAATATGACACTGTCTAAGTTGCCCATCTGCTTTCCCACCACGCAGTCCTGGTTTAGAAACCCTCTATCTCAGAGTGTTCAAATAGAATCTCTTGTTTCAGCAGATGTTCTATGCACTGAACAGGAAGCATTTCCATATTTTTCTGTATGACAAAAGCAACTGGCTTATGACCCCAATTTGCATTCACTTTGGCATTCTTCTGTGTTTAGAATCAGACTTACACCACTGCTAGGACAAGTAGACTTCACACGGATGCAATTAAGATAGTGGCCAGGGAGACTATATGATATTTGCACATGTGTGTCTCCCTAATATAAGAAATCAAAAGAAGAAACACAAACAGAAAGGTATAACAACAACTAAAAAGAAGTTACACTGAACTGCATATGTTTGAGGGTAATAATCAGCTTCTCTTCCACATGGTTAACAACTTAAGTTTGCAGATCAAAAATTGGAGAAATGGAAGAGCTGCAAGGTCAGCCAATATTTTGGCCCTAGCCTTTCAAGGTCAGTGAAGACTCAGGACATAGGAGAACCTGTGCTGTAACATCATGGAACTCAGTTGTGCCCCAAATTTTCTGATCAAGGAGATTATGGGACCACAGAGGAATGTGACCAATGATGTACAGTGTGCCTAAGGAGAGTCACATGGATAGAAAACTTTCTCTCAGGCTTTCACAGAGCAAACTGGTCAAGCAATGACCATGACTCATCCACATGGCTGACACTGACAGGATCTACAGAGTGAGGTACAGAGTTACAGGATAAACCCTGAGGGGACTTGACTGACCTCCTTAGATACAAAAGTTACATTTTTTTGTTAAATAGGTCTTGCTTTATCTCAGTCTTAACTATCCAGAAGAAAAGTATAAAAATGAGGTATATAAAATAAAGCCATAATAATATGCTGATCTGTAAATGGCTCTACTCAACAACTTCTTCGGATAACCCACTATTATTGTGGACTGCTGGACTGTGTTGGATTGTTTTGCTGAATTCAAGCACCTATAATAATTGAATGACAATAGAATACTCACATCTGACAGGACTAAACAAGAAAAAGGGGAATACAAAGGAAGGACCATTCTATGTTTGTAGAAACAGTACAGTTAGGATAAATATGCCGTACTTTTGCATAATTTTATGAAAAGAAAGATTTGCACTAATAGTGTTTGGACAGGATATCCTCTCTGCTTCTTGTACTATGGATAACCGCTAGGAAGATAACAATGTAAAAAGTATTAATTATTGAAACTGTACTATAATACAGCTTTAAGAAAAGATAGGCATACAACTACATTCTCTTAATTTATTGATTAGAGGCATCTGCTCTAATAGTGCTTGTAAATAGAATATCTTGTCTGCACCTTGTACAACAAAAAACCACTAAGAAAACAATATGCCATGTATTAATTATTGAATCTGTTCTACTAATTTGATTTGAAACTGTCTCATTGCTATTTGTTGTTCAATAAAATTATGGAAAATAAAAACAAAAAAAAAGATAATGGCCAGGATATGGCCCACTGCCACCATCCATGATGGAAGACAGATGTGTTAGACGTGTTGTTGTTTGAATCAAGCAACTAAATGACTAGGTACTGAAGCTTTCAGGAAAACAGTCCACAATGAACTGACTGTTCAAAATCAAAGCCCCAACATGGCTAGAGCTATTATAATATTAGGTATCAATGATGGATAGTATTTTTGGAATATAAACTCTTACAACACAAGATATATTCCTCCCTCCCCCAAAGGAACCCGATGCTCTCTAAAATTTTGCATTAACAATATCAGGTTTCATTAACCACAGACTAAGAAAACAATTCACACATATATATATCTGTCTCCAGACCTACATGTCTAACAATGAAAGGACAAAACACATTATTATAAATGGGCAAAAGATGTAGATGGATATTGACAAAAAAAGATATACAACAGCTAATCAGCTCATGAGAAAATGAGCATCATATTTAGTCCTCTAAAAATGTAGAAATTGAAATCACTGAAATAGAAGTAAAATATCTTAAATTAAAGATAAAAATTGACAATAACTACTTCTGGAAATGTGGAACACCAGAAACTTCCATACAATGCTGTTGAAGCCAGGCATGGTGGCGCATGCCTGTAATCCCAGGACTCGGGAGGCTGAGGCAGGAGGATTGTTGTGAGCTCAAGACTAGCCTGAGCTACAAAGTGAGCTTAAGGCCAGCTTGAGCTGCATAGTGAGATCCTGTCTCAAAAAGACAAAAACAAAAATGCTGTTGAAGTGGGAAATACTGAATACCATGGAAAAGTATTGGATAGATTCCTAAAAAGTTAAAGCTCCGACAATGGTATTCCCTAATAATTAAACTATTAAGTATTCATACTAAATAAAATAAGAAGACCTGTCCACACAAAGACAGATGTTCATGACAGCTTTACTCAACATTAATAAAAAAAGGCAAATACTTTAGATATGCAAAATGGTAGGAAAGGCCATCAAGTTGTGAAATATCCTTACAAAGAAATATAACTCCATCATAAGAAGTGTTACTGATAAACATTAACAGTTGGATCTCAAAAATACTAAGCTGAGAGGAAGCAGACACACAAAAGAACACATGTGGTGTGTAACTCAGTTCTAGAATAAACCAAACTACTTTAATCAGATCAGTGGTTGCTCCTTGTGGTAGATGGGGGGAGGGGGGGACCTGGACTTGGGAAGCAGCTAAAGAAACTGGCTGATAAAGGTTCTGGGTTTTGATGTGTATTTATTTAACTAGTTGAAGAACACACTTAAGATCTGAACTCCTTATATCTTATCCATAAAAAATGAGTTGAAAATTACGAGAATAAAGATAACACAGAGATGTATGAGATCAACAGCCACCAAAGCACACCATCACTAGAGCACTAACAAACACAGGGGCTAAAGTGTTGCTACTAAGAATATGGATCACGCAGACAGGTATCTTAAACTCTCTCCATCAGATCCTAAAGATGCACAAGGAGGAGAGTGGAAATGTGAGTGAGGCTTTAAAAGGCACAGTACTGGCAGGATGCTGAGGAAGCACAGATCGGAGTGGGACTCTGAGCCCATTGGGTGGTCAAGGTGAACGCAGGGAGCTGCCTCATAGAAGTGCAGAGGGCTGTGAGGGAAGGTTCTGGTGCAGACAATTATTTTTCAATTTCTCAGCATGAAGTAGAAAGAGTTTCTGCTACTTGATGAACTCTCAGGCTAAAGGGCTGATCCCTTTCTTCCCACAGTACTTAGTTCTGTGTCTTCTAACTCAGATCCATTCCCCAAACAAATCATGTAGGAAACAAAGGAACTTTTCTGGTATCCCAACATGGCATTTCCCACTTACTGATGCTCACAGAAGAGGGTAATTCACATCATAGAAACATGGTGTGGAAGAATGCGCAGAACCCTATGGCTGAGTGGTAGCCCCTGCCTTGCATTCGTGTTCTGTCAAATTCACAACAGGTGAGTTGTGTGGAAGGAGATACTGAGGCACACAGTGGTAAAATGATTCACCCAACTTCACCCAGCTACTCTTTTGTAGACTTTGAGTCAGGACCCAGGTTGGTTTAACTTTCAATCCTGTGCTCTCCAACCATTATACCATAATCATATCACTTCATTCACATCTGTATTTTCATTAGGGAAAACCTAGACCCCCCCCCCAACTATCAGAGCTGTTCAACAGGCTGCGTTTAGCTTTGGCTTTCTCCTTGGTCCTAATGCCAGCACCTTATATCTTTCAGCATCTTATCTTTAAACATTCTTTGGCTCACTGCCCTTGATTACTGGCTGCTCAGGACACGTGGTTCTCTTCTTGCTTTCATGCTCCAATCTTAAAGTTCCCCTGATCACACCTCATGCCCTCCATGCTAAGAAAAGCTAGCTGTAAGAGTTTCTATGAGATCATCTCAGGAAAGCATTCTCAAAACCGAAGTCCATGTGCAAATACTATGCTCAAATAAGGAGCTGGACATACAGGGGTTTGATAGGATTTCTCCCCAAGGACACATTTATGATTCCTAAAGTTAATTAATTATTGGCGGTCTAAGCACCTGCCTAGAAAGAGCAAGGACCTGGGTTCGATCCCCAGTACCACATGCCACGCCACTGATACTGGGTGTGGTGGTGCACACCTGTCATCCCAGCACTGAGGAGGCTGAGACAGGATGATCACTACAAGTCTGAGCTGCAGAGTGAGACCCTGTACCAAATAAATAAGTACCTGGTACCATTAAAAAAATTACATTTATATTAAAATACAAAAAAAAAAAATCACACTTTAAAGGGGCCAGCCAAATAGCTCAGCGGATTAAAGCACCCAAAAGCAAGTGCAGGGGCAGGGGTTTTGATGCCTGGGCCTGCAATGCAAGCCTCACCTCTGGGGTGCACTGAGATGGCAAGTGAGACTGGGCAGGGTAGCTCACACCTGTAATCCCAGCTCTTGGGAGGCTGTAAACAGGCAGATCACTACAAGTCCAATCTAATAGTGAAACCCTGAACACCCTGTAGACCCTTCCCTAAAATATAGAAAAAATTAAAAACCAAATAAATATGTAAACAAAAGATTTTTTTCTTTTTGTTTGTTTATTTGGTGGAACTGGGGATTGAATTCAGGCCCTTATACTTGCCAGGAAGTGCTCATTCCACTGAGCCATCTCTCTCGCACAACAAAAGATTTTATTAAAAATCCAAGCAGTTTATAAGCAACTCAAGACCAAAAATAATGTCCACCGTACTTTATCCAGGCAAAATCAATCTAATCAATAAATAAATCCAGGAAAGCTTTCATATATGTTGTTTTAATAAGATTTAAATCAATAGTTCCCTAGGATTAAACAACAAAGAGAGAAGCTAGGAAATATGGCAGGGGAAGAAAACCTGCCATATATAAACAAAATGGTTCTGAACAAGGAGATTATGGAGCCACAGAGGAAAGAGACTGAAGTTCTACAGCGTGCCTGGGTAGAGTCACATGGAGAAAAAACTTTCTCTCAGGCTCTCACAGAGAGCAAATTGGTCAAGTATTGGCCATGACTCATCCACATGGATGACACAGACAAAGGATCTACAGAATAAGGTACAAGACTACAAGATAAACCCTGAGGGGACTTCACTGACCTCATAAGAAACAAAAAGTACATGTTTTGATATATAGGTCTTCTTTGTTTAGGTCTTAACCATCCAGCAGAGAAGTATAAAAATGAAGTATACACTGTGGGGCCATAATAATAAGTTGAGCTGTAAATGGCTATGGTCGACAACTTCTTCAGATAACTCACTATTGTTGTGGAATGCTGAACTGTGTTGGATTGTGTCATTGAGTTGAGGCACCTAAATTAGTTGAATGACAATGGAGTGCCCATCTTTGACAGGTGTAGACAAAGGAAGGGGTATAGAAAGGAAGAATCATGATGTGTGTGTATGGACAGTACAGTTGGGATAGATACGCCGTGCTTCTACATAATTCTATGAGAGGCAAGATTTGCACTAATGGTGGTTGGATAGGATATTATGTCGGCTTCTAGTACTATGGACAACCACTAGGAAAATAACTAGGTAAAAAGTATTAATTATTGAATCTTTGATGTAATTCAGGTATAAAAAATAAGATACGCAAACGGCTACACTATCTTAATTTACTGATAAAAGACATACGCTATAATAATGTCTGTAAGTATAATATCATGTATGCACCTTCTATGATACCAAAACATTATGAAAACAGTTTGCAATGTATTAATTTATCAAATCCATCTTGTCAAGGTATCTTAAAACTGTCTCATTGATATTTGTACTTCAATAAAATAAAAATTAAAAAAAATAAACAAAATGTTAAAAGAAATGGTCCTAAGATTTCCATTATGTTCTTGAAAATAGCAGTTCATGGGTAGAATTCTCACCCTGACTAATGTATATGTTAGTAATGATATCTGTGAAATAAGCAACTACACTGAGGATAGAAATGTGTAATACTAAACTCATGCTTGCAATACCCGTCATTTTGGACTTCTAAATGTGTACTGCATCTAATGTCATACCTATTGTTACTGTATTCTCTTTAAAGTAAATATTTATAAAAAAAGTATAATAAAAGAAAACAAGAGACAAGAAAAAATGTTATAAGACTGTCCTGCTATAATAATATTACATATGGTTTGATTTCTAAATTTCTGTGTAAAAATGTGTAATTGCTTTTATCACATTCTGTAGGGATATAAAGTTTAGAATATCCTTTTTTTTTTTTAAATAGCAGTTCCATGTTATGTCTAAGGTGTTTGGTATACAGACAGATAGTGACGTTAAGCCCAACTGCCTCTGTTACAGGGCAATAATATCATTAATCTTCTCTTCTGGAGGGTAAAAAACTTAAGTTTATAGAACAGAAATTAGAGAAATAGAGGTTCTACAAGGACAGACAATATTTTGGTCAGTGAGGACTCAGGATATAAAAGAACCTATACGGTAACATCCTGTAACTCAGTGGTATCCTAAATTTTCTGATCAAGGATATTATGGGGCCACAGAAGAAAGTGATCAGAAATGTATAGTGTGTCTAAGGAGAGTCACCTAGAGAGGAAAAATTCTCTCAGGCTCTCACAGAGAGCAAAATGGTCAAGCAATGGCCATGACTCATCCAGATGGCTGACACCAACAAAAGACCCACAAGGTGCTGTACAGGATTCTAGGGTAAACGCTGAGGGGATTTGACTGACCTTGTCAGATAGCAAAAGTTACATTTTGAGTTATATAGGTCTTGTTCTAACTTGGTCTTAACCATACAGAAAAAGGTGTAACCACAACGTATAAGATTAAAGTTATATTAACAAGCTGAGCGATAAAAGGCTCATGCCAACAACTTTGGACAATTGCCAATTGTGCTGATAATCCACTACTAGTATGGACTATTCAACTGTATTGGATTATTTTGCTGAATTCAAGTTCCTACAATTTTTGGTCTGGCATCAAGTATGAAAAGGTCCTTTAAAGACATCTCCAAATGCAGCTCCTCTTACAGCAATGGAGCACCCATCTCTGCCAAAACAAAACAAAAAATGGGGGATATAAAAGAACCTTTTTGCTGTTGTTGGGTTTTTTTTAAAAAAGAAATTTAAATATCAAATGTATACCTGGAACAGGTATAAGGAAATGGACAAAAGAAAGAAGGGAAAAGATGTATCTTTGTATATACACAGATAATTTGGATAATTTTGCTGCTAATTTCTTCTGGTCTTTTGAAATGAGTAGTTAATGTTTAATTTTTTTTCTCTTATTTTATTTCTTTTTAATTTCTTATAACATTTTGTTTTTTTTTGTTTTGTCTTAAACTTATTTTGAATAATTATGTCTAGTAACCTGAACATCTAATTTGAAGATAACACCATGCAGTACAGCAACCATTATTGAATTCCTATTATCTTGTTTGGTGAAATTTTGCATTGTTTCTGTTACTGTTTTTCTTATTGCTATTTTTTAAAAATAGTCCCATAAAATCTATTAAAAACAAAAAATCATTTTCTCCACTTCATACTGAGGCTGAGAAAAGACCCATGGACACATGAATGTCTGAATTTAGAGCTGAAAAATGATATTAATAAACTGCTATTTACTTTCATTAATTGTGAAAGTCTAAGTGAAAAGCCTATGTCTGAAAACTCTTGTTTTGGGTATGGTACTAGGAAACACTAATAAGTAAAAGGTCATTGGCATATAGGCAAAATAAGTTTTATGTGTAAAGATTTTGCATCAATAAATGTTTTCAAAATAAATAAATAGTCCCCCTAAGGATATACTGGGAATATACTTGTTATCTAGTAAATGAGTAGCTCAGTTTTAATTTCTCATCAAGTTGGCACAAGTGATGGGAAACCAGGGATGATGGTTTCAATTCGATCTATAGATTCCCATAGATAGGATGCATGTCATGTTCTAACACATTAGGCACATACCCTGGGCTTTTTAGATTTCCTTATTTCTTTTATTTTTAGATTTCCTCTTTAAAGCTAACACCCATTTATACTCCACTACTGTCTATGGGTACAAGATACTTAGCTGAAAGGGGGAAAAAAAACAGAAAATGTACAAGCAACTATTCATGAACTTTAACAGTTTCTGTGGCATCCTTCAAGGAGACAAGCATTCACACCTACCACTCTGTAAATCAATTTGGTCTTAATAGTGGGTGAAAGTTTCAACAACATAATTTATTCAACATGGAGCCAAGGATTTATAATCAAATGTTGTGAGCAACTTCCCAGGTATAGATGTACACGTTGTCATTGACCTAAGCATTTGATTGAACTCAACAAATCCCTAAACAATTTGCTAAAAAAAAAAAAAAAAAAAAAAAAAAAAAAAAAAAAAAAAAAAAAAAAAAAAAAAAAAAAAAAAAAAAAAAAAAAAAAAAAAAAAAAAAAACTCATCAAAAGTTTCAGAAAGCAATGGTTTTAAGCATTTGGCTAATTTATTAACCTAGCCAGAGAGTTCCAGAAGAGCTAAGTAGTTAAATATTTTCTTTTCTGAGTCATAATTTAAATGTCTGACTCAGAACTCAAGCATCACGGGGTGGCTGTGGCTACGGTGTAATGTGTGTGGATGTGTTTGTGTGATAACTGTCCCACTTCACAGCTTCTCACTATATCTAGAATATCTGCAATAGAGACACCTTAAAAATATATTCTTTATCTCAATTTTCTTTTTTCCCCAAAGTTTGACTTTTAAGGGTAGTATTACAAATAATGTCTCTTTAAAAATACTGATGTGCGTGTCTTCTTTGAACAGGAAAAAAAAGAAAAAAACAACAAGAAAGGGAGTTCATAAATCTAGGCAACTTATTGGTGGTCTAAATGCCTGCCTAGCAAGGGCAAGGACCTGGATTTGATCTCCAGCACCTCATGCCACCCACCAAAGCTGGGCATGGTGGTGCACGCCTATAATCCCAGCACTGAGGAGACTGACACGGGAGGATCACTACAAGTCTGAGCTATGTAGTAAGACCCTGTACCAAATAAATAAAGATTTAAAAACAAATCCAGGTAGGTTATGAACAACTCAAGATTGAAAGAAGTACCCACCCTACCTTATCCAGCCCCCCCAAAAATGGTCCAAGGCAGCTATAATATGTTTTTTTTTTAATGGGGAGGGGCAGTACCAGGGATTGAACTCAGGACACTGCACTTGCCAGGCAAGCACTGATTCTACTGAGCTATCTCCCTGGCCCCTAATATGCTCTTTTAATAAGATTTAAATCAATAGTCCCCTAAGGACGTACTGGGAAGACAGTGGCAAGATGATAATATCAAGAGTGTACACTTTGATATTATCAAACTGTAGAGGTTACCATAGTTGATTCTTCTAAGGAAGTGCTACAAGGAAGCCATGTATCATGGCTTGTGTTTAAGATGTCCCCAGAGCCTCATACAGTTGTAGGTGGGGCTTTTTCAGAGGTGGCTGGATCTAGAGTGTGTGATGCAGGAGTTGGTTCATGGTACAGTGCCAGGATCAAGGGAACTAGGATTATGAGTGTGAGTGCTACGCTCCCTAAGTAGCCTGGATAAGACATAAAGCATAAAAAGAGCCATGTTTGCCCCTCATGGCTTTGCTACCTCTGCCTGCGATGAACTGTTATTTTTCTCTGTGATGCCCCCGTGCCGTGCTACCCTACCTTGGCGTCACGTCACTCTGGACTGAAGCCTCTACTGACTGTGAGCTAAGTAACCCTTTCTCCTTTAACTTTGGGTAGAGGGTATTTTGTCTCATCAATGAGAAAAATAACTAAGACAACATGGAAAGAAGGGAAGCCAAGTTCTTAGCAGCCATATAAACCTATGGGGTATAATATTGATTTAAAGATAACCAGAAGAAAGAATGTCTTCTGAGAACAATGCCTCAACCACATTTGCAAGGACTTGGTCACATCGCAACAAGATCACCTGGAGTCACCAAGAAGCCTTCTACAATATCCTCTGAATAATAACAAAATAATACATAGCCTTTGTGATTTAAAGCATGTCATACATTGGTGACAGAGTGAACCAAAATCAACCGATACTTATTAGAATTACAAACTGACAAGTTCATAAAGATTTAAAAGTAATAAAATGTTAAACAATAATTGCTATTTTTAAATTCTTTAAAATCTTAAACAGCCTTCTCAGATAACGGAACAAAGGATATAACAAATCTAAACACACACACACGCCTGAAATTTCCCATCCCTAGTTCACCTTAAGATTATAGTTAGTTGGAAAAAAAGAGATAATTA
>PVKA01009529.1:0-68028 GCA_004027165.1 Ctenomys sociabilis | reverse complement strand
GAGGAACTGAAAACATTGTATCATAGTGATGTATGTGTACCTATGTTTATAGCAGCACAATTTGTGATAGCAAAATCTTGGAAACAGTCAAGATGTGCATCACATGAGGAATGGTTAAAAAAGATGTGGTATTTCTATATAATGGAGTATTACTCAGTTATTAAGAATGATAAGCTTGAAGCATTTATATTGAAGTGGATGCCACTTGAACATATACTCATAAGTGAAATAAACCAGACACACATGTGTAAATATTGTATAGTCTCCCTAGTATAAGAAGTGAAGAGAAGAAATACAAATGGAAATGTACAACAACAACTAAAAACAATTGAGTCAGATAAGGCAAAATGAATGGCATATGCTGCAGAGTACTAATCGGCTTTTTTTCTGGATGGTTAACAGCCTAAGTTCACAGACCAAAATTGGAGAAATAGAAGAGCCACAAGGCCAGCCAACATTTTGGCCCGAGCCTTTCAAGGTCAGCAAAGACCTAGGACATAGGAGAACCTGTACTGCAACATCATGAAACTCAGTTGAGCTCCAAACTTTCTGAACAAGGAGATTATAGAGCCACAGAGGAAAGAAATCGAAGTTCTATAGTGTGCCTGGGGAGAGTCACATGGAGAGAAAACTTTCTCTCAGGCTCTCACAGAGAGCAAACTGGTCAAGCATTGGCTGTGACTCATCCGCATGGATGACACAAAGGATCTATAGAATAAGGTACAGGACTACAAGATAAACCCTGAGGGAACTTCACTGACCTCATAAGAAACAAAAAGTACATGTGTTGTTATATAGGTCTTGCTCTATCTAGGTCTTAACCATCCAGCAGAAAAGTATAAAAATGAGGTATACATTGCTGGGCCATAATAAGTTGAGCTGTAAATGGCTATGGTAGACAACTTCTTCAGATAATTCACTATTGTTGTGGAATGCTGGATTGTGTTGGATTGTGTCGTCGAGTTCAGGTACCTGAATTGGTTGAATGACAATGGAGTGCCCATCTTTGACAGGTGTAGGCAAAGGAAGGGGTATAGAAAGGAAGAATAATGATGTGTGTATATGGACAGTACAGTTGGGATAGATACACTGTGCTGCTACATAATTCTATGAGAGGCAAGATTTGTAGTAATGGTGATTGGACAGGACATTATGTTGGCTTCTAGTACTATGGACAACCACTAGGAAAGTAACAAGGTAGAAAGTATTAATTATTGAATCTCTGATGTAATTCAGGTATAAAAAAATAAGATATGTAAACAGCTGCACTCTCTTAATTTACTGATAAGAGACATCTGCTATAATAATGTCTGTAAGTATCATATGATGTATGTACCTTCTATGATACCAAAACATTATGAAAACAGTTTGCAATGTATTAGTTTATCAAATCCATCTTGTCAAGGTATCTTAAAACTTTCTCATTGATATTTGTACCTCAATAAAATAAAAATTAAAAAAAAACCCTTAAATTTAAACATTTTAACTATAAGAATACAACTGAAAACTGATTTAATGATCGGAAAGATGAAAAAAGAGAACTGTCTCACAATACCAAGCTGAAGATACAATGAAATAGAAATTGTGAGTGAAAAGGTTAAAAAAATAGATGAAATATTTAGAAGACATGCAAGCAACAAGAGCATAAAATGTAACAAAAAGAAACAAAAGAGCAGAGCAGTAGGTAAAAAAATAATAGAAGAAAAATATATGGACTTTAAGAAACTTGAACTATCAAATAAAAAGTTCATTGATTACTATATATCTAAGACTTTCAGTCCTGAACACTTCTTCCTGCTAAGTACAGTTAAAAAAACACTATCATAATGTATAAACAACATAAGAAAGCTTGGGCTGGCCAAATAGCTCAGTGGATTAAAGTGCCTCCTTAGGCAGACACAGGGGATGGGGGTTTGATCCCCAGGCCCGCTGTGCTGGCCTCACCCCTGGGACACACTGAGATGGCAATTGAAACTAGGTGTGGTGATGCACACCTGTAATCCCAGCACTTGGGAGGCTGTAAGACAGGAGGATCACTATGAGTCCTCAGGACCCTGTAGACCCTGTAATACATTAAAAAAAAGAAAACAAAAGAAAGCTCTGAATGCTGGATGCAGAAGGAAAACCAGCTAAGAACCTCAGGATTCAAAGAACAACATAACAATGAATTCTCTTCTCTATATCCCAGATACAAACTCAGCAACTAGGAAACACCAATAGACAAAAACTAAAAAGCAAGAAAAGAAAATATCAAGAAAAACCAGATCTCTGAAGCAAAGAGGTGGGAAGGGCAGCTAACAAGACTGAAATCACTGCAAGCACAGGGACCAGGGTTCAATTCCCATCTGCACAATGTGTTGGTCCCACCCCCAGGGTGCGCTGAGCAGATGACGGAGTCCAGGCGTGGTGGTGCATGCCTGTAAGCCCAGGGCTGGGGAGGCTGAAAACAGGAAGATCATTACGAGTCCGAGCTGTGTAGCCAGACCCTGTACTAAATACATAAGTGAAACAAATAAATAAATTTATATTTGATGCTGGAAGGAATAATGATAACATTGTAGGATAATAATCTCAATGTATGTAGATGCAATATTTAAGAAACATATTACAAAAGAGACAGGATAAAGCAGCCTAAATGCAGGTAATGCTTCTGTCTTTCACTTAGACTGGTAAAATATCAACACAAGTAGATTGTATTGTTTCCCATAATTATTTCCCTTGTTATCACAAAAGTTTTCCTATAGTGACACAGAAATTAAAGTCTTAGAGAGAAAAAAAAAAGAAATTAAAGAACAAATTAGACAGTTTCTATAATTAAATAACAACAGTACAACATTCCAGAGCTTATGGGACATAATGAAAGCAGTCCTGCAAGGGAAATTTATAGCAGTGAATATCCATACCAGGAAAACAGAGCAAGCACAAACAAACAACTTAATGGTGAAGCTCAAACTTCTAGAAAGAGCAGGATAAGCCAAAAGCTCATATTGAAATTCCAAAGGAAAGTATAAGGACCGAGGCAAAACTTAATGCACTGGAGACTAAAAAACAAAACAAAACAAACAATAAATTGAAGAGTTGGTTCTTTGAAACATTAAATAAAATCTACAAACCCTTATCCAAGAAAAGACTCAAATCCATGCAAAGGGTGAAATCCCAATGGATCCTGCAGAAATCCAGAAGATCATCTACACCTACTTTGAGAACTTGTATTCTAATAGGATGGAAAATACAGAGAAAATGGACAGATTCCTAGATACATATGAATTGCCCAAGCTGAATCCAGAAGATATAAAAATCCTAAATAAACCAGAAACAATGAAATTAAAGATGTAATTAAAAAACTACCAACAAAGAAAAGCTCAGGTCCTGATGGATTCACTGCTGAATTCTACAAAAACTCAGAGAACATCTAATATCACTACATCTAAAAACTTTTTAATGAAACTGAAAGGAAAGCAATACTCCCAAATTCATTCCTGAACAAGGATACTATGATACCAAAAACAGAGAAGGAACCAACTAAGAAAGAGAATTATAGGCCAAGCCCCCTTATGGGTATACATGCAAAAGTCATCAATAAGCTACTGGCAAACAGAATGTAGAAAATCATCAAGGAGATTATACATCATGACCAAGGTGTTCACCAAGGCAGATGCAGGAACTGCTCAACATATGTGAATCAATAAATATAATATATATTAACAAAAACATCTCAATAATCATCTCAATAATGCAGGAAAAACTTCTGATAAAGTCCAACATTTATTCATGATAAAAAATTGTACAGAAAATCAAAATACATGGTCTTTACCTCAATCTATAAAAGCCATCTATGACAAACCAACAGCCAACATCATACTAAATAGACAAAAACTAAAAGTTTTCAATCTAACATCAGAACAAGACAAGAATGTTCACTATCACCACTCCTATTCAATATAGTTTTGGAAACATTAGATACAGCAATTAAACAAGAGATGGAAATAATAGGAATAGTGATAGGAAAGGAAGAAGCTGAATTATGACTTGCAGATAACATGATACTCCATACAGAAGATACAAAAATCTCCAGATTTAATAAGCAAACTTAGTGGCACAGGTGGACACAAAGACAATATTCAAATATCAATAGATTTCCTCTACATGAATAACAATTTCACTGAGAAAGAAATAAAGAAAATAATACCTTTCACAATCACAATAGCATTCAAAAAAGAAATACTTAGGAATCAGCCTAACAAAGGATGTAAAAGATTTCTACATTGAAAACTATAGTACTCTGAAAAAGGAGACTGAAGTAGATATAAGAAAATAGAAAGATATCTTTTGCACTTGGGTAGGAAGAACCAATACAATGAAAATGGTCATACTTGCAAGACTTTTATATAGATTTAATGCAATTCTAATCAAAATTCCAATAGCATCTCTCACAGAATTAGGTTTAACCTAAAATTCATTTGGAACCAGAAGAAACCTAGAATAACAAAGGCAATTCTGGGCAACAAAGGCAAGGCGGGGGCAGCACACCCCCAGAGTTGAAATTATACTATCAAGCTATGGTGATAAAAACAGCATGGTACTGGCAAAAACAAAAAATATCCAAAGATCAATTGAATAGATTAGAAGATGTAGAAACAACTCCAGATATACTCAGCCACCTTATCTTTGACAAAGATGCTAAATACACTCATTGGAAGAAAGATAGCTTCTTTAATAAATGGTGCTAGAAAAACTGACCCTACACATGCTGAAGAATAACACTGGCCCCTTATTTTTCATCATGCACTGAACTAAATTTGAAATGGATCAAAAACCTAAATATTAAAATGGAAACATTAAATCTGCTGGAAGATAGAACAGGTAAAACTCTTGAAGACACTGGTGTAGGCAAAGACTTTATGAATAAAATGCCAATTGCTCATGAACTATCATAAAGAATCAACAACTGGGATTTCATCTTGTTAAAAAGCTTTCACACAGCAAGAGAAACCACCAACAGAGAAAAGAGATAATCCATAATGTGGGAAACATATTTGCCATCTGTTCCTCAGGAAAAGGATTACTATGGAGAACATATAAAGAACTCTGAAACATTAGACCTCCCAAATTTAAAAGTCCCAATCCAAAAATGAGCATCTGAGATGAATACATACTTCTGAGATGAAATACAATCAGTGAATAAATATATGAAAAATGTTCAACATCACTGGTCATTAAGAGTACAAATTAAAACTACAATTAGATTCCATCCCACCCCAGATAGAATGGCTATTATCAAGAAATCAACCAGTAACATCTGCTAGGAAGGCGGTTGGGGAAAAGAAACCTTGTGGACTAGTCCAACTACTGTGGAATTCAATGTGGAGATTCCTCAAAACACTAGGATTGGAAGTCTCATTTGACTCAGCTCTTACCCTTCTGGGTATCTTCCCAGAAGAATTAAAAACATCATACCACAGCAATATATATGCACTCATATTTACAGCAACACAATTTGTAATAGCTAGATCTTAGAAACAACCCAAATGCCAAACAAAACAAAATAAATGCTGATCAACTGAGGAACAGATAAAAAAGATGTAGTCCTTTTACAAAAGAAAGTACTACACTCAGCCATAAAGAATAAACTTTAAACTTTTATAGTTAAATGAATGTAACTAGAGACCATACTCATAAGTGAAATAAATCACACACATGTAAATATCATAGTGTCCCTGGTGTGAGAAGCTGAAAGAGTAAGATCCAAAATGTAGAATAGATATTATAAAATGGGAAAAAATTTAAAAGGAAAGAGAAACTGGGATGGGGGAATGGAGAGAAGGAAAAGAAAAATTATATTAGATATGGGATAGTTATACTCCTTATTACTCTTGGTTCACTGGGGAGAAAGATTTGTGCTAATGTTGTTTGGACAATTAAATGCTGATATTTTATATGCTGAGTAACTAATTTAAACATAACAATATGCAATGTATTAACCATTGTTAACCTTCGGTTTTGAAATTTTTTTTTTTTTTTTTTTTTGAGATTATGAGCAGAATACATATACTGAGGGAAAGAAAGCTCCTATCCGAGGGAGGGACAGGAGGGGGGCCCGAGTGGGTTGTCCCCAGGAAAGTTTCGTTCTTTAAAATAAAAAAAAAAATACCCATTTTCCCCTCCCTCCAAAATCCAAGCAATTACTGGCCTTTTACTGCCTATTGTTTCGGCTTCTGTAGAGTGTCACAACAGCTGGAATCAAGAGGAAGTATTTTTCATGCTGGCTTCTTTCACTCAGCAATATATATGTGAGGCTTTTAATACATGTCTTTTTGTGGCTTGACAGAACATCTCTTTTTATTCATGAGTAACAGTCCACTGTACGGATTATAATATAAATGTTCACCTTTTGAAGGTCATCTTAGTTGTTTCAGTTTCTTGAAATTATGAATAAAGCTGTGATAAACATTCATAGGCAGGTTTTTGTTTGGACAAAAGCTTTCTCCTGAGGAGATACGCCTAAGAGCACTATTTCTGGATGATAAAATAAGGCTACTTTTGGCTTTATAAACAGCCAAGCTGTCTTCCACAGTGGTTGTGCCATTTCACATCTTCACTAGCAGTGAATAAACTTCCATTGTTCTATATCCTCATTAGCATTAGATATTGTCAGATTTTTTTCTTTTTTGGCACCATTTTAACAGGTGTTTGGTACTATCTCATTGATATTTTAATTTGCAATTCCCTAATGGCACACAATGCTAAGCATATACGCATATACTTATTTTCCATCTGTATCTATGCTCTGGGGAGGTACCTATCTGGATCTTTTGCCCATTTGTTAATTGGGTTTGTTTGCTTATTTTTGAGTTTTAAGTTTGTGTATTTTGGAATCAAGCCTGTTTATCAGATGTGTTGTACAAAGATTTTTTCCTAGTCTGTAGTTTCTCTTTTCATTCTCTAGGCAGTGTCTTTCATAAATTTAAAGTTAAATATACATTAAATACGTTTAATGAAGTATGACTTATAAATTTTCTCTCACCATCCTCTTGTATTTAAAAATGCACTGCAAAACTCAAGCTCACCTGATGCCACAGGTCTTCCTCTAAGCTATCTTTGCTTTACATTTAAGTCAGAAACCTCGTCTTGAGTTAATTTTTGTGAAACCTGTAAGATCTGTGTCTGGATTTGTTCTTTTGCATGTGAATCCCAGTTCCAGTTGTTCCAGCATCATTTGCTGAGGTGACTACACTTTTTCCATTGAACTGTTTTTTGTTCCTTTGACCAAAGATCAGCTGACCATAGGGACAGATGGTGGTACATTTTTGGGCTTTCTACACTGTTCTTTGTCTATTCGTTGGTCAGTATCTCCTATTGTGGCTTTAAAATAAGTCTTAAAGTAGGATTATGTGTTCATGTGGACTATTATGGGTGCGAAACACATATACATATACATATATAATTTGCCCCTAGCTCTTGATACAGCGCTCCTAAAGTTCTTAGATGTGGCAGGTGGGTTTTTGGTTCTATTATTTGGTCTCTGACTGAAGTCCAGCCATAGATTCTAAGGCTTTGTAATTTCCTGAATCATAGGGGCACTTACCATAGAACTTCTACATTCCTTGGAATTTCCTGGGTGACAGGGATACCTTTTGTTCTGGGACAACTCTTGATGGGCTTCTGAATGGGGGCTGTTACCAGAAAAATCAAGCCATGATCAGAAGCTTGGAAATTCAGCTCCACCCCAATCTCCCAGAAGGGGAATCCTAAACATCTCCAAATAATGGAGTTTGGAGAACTTCCAGGTTGGTAAAGAAAGTTAAGTGTGAGGAGAAGGCACACCCCAGCTCCAGGGGCACTGAAACTCCTGTGCTCAGGTCCTTCTAGACTTTTGCCATGTACCCCTTAATCTGGTTATCTATTTGTGTTCTTTGTGATATTCTTTACAACAAACCAGTAAACATATTTCCTTGAGTTTTGTGAACCATTCTAGCAAATGACTGTACCCAAGGAGGGAGTTATGAACACCTCCAATTTATAGCACAAGTGACAATCTGGACTTGAAACAGACATCTGAAGTACTGGCATCCCAAAAGACTGATCCCTTCATCATGAATGCTGTGCTAAACTCCAGGGAGCACTACATCAGTTGTACTGGAGAACTGGCTGGTGTGGGAAGCACTCTCGACATCTAGTGGCAAAAGTGAAGCTCTGGAAGTACTGAGTATCGTGAGTGGGAACTGAGAAGCAAACAGGTTGTCTTTCCCTGTACACTGGATCTTTTGCCTTAAAATCACTTTGTTGATATCCACAAAATAACCTGCTAAAATCTATAGTCCTAGATGGGAAAAATGACATGTTAATAATATTCAGTCTCCTTACCTATGAACATGGAAGCTCCCTCCATTAGTTCAGGTATTTCAGTTTTATAGTTCCTTTATAAAGATTTTATATATACTTTATCAGGTTTACTTTTCTTTGGTGTCAATATAAATGGTATTGTTTTAATTTGACATTTTAATTATCCCTTGCTTGAATACAGGAAAGCAAGTGACTTCTCTGTAGCTCACTTAATATAACCTTATATCTTGCTAGAGTCACTTAATTAGTTCAAGGAGTTTGGGCCAATTGAGATTTTTCCACACAGGTAATCAAGTCATCTACAAAGACAGTTTCATTTCTTCCTTCCCAATCTGTATGCTTTTTATTTCCCTTTCTTGTCTTTATTGTTAAAACTAGGGCTTCCAGTATGTTGTTCAATAAGAATGGAAAGAGAAGACATCCTGGCCTTGTCTTTGACTTCAGGGGAAAAGACTAAAACAAGGCAATGGCTCCTCGTCATTAAGGATGATAGTAGCCATAGGGATTTTTGTGGTTTGGATTGCTGTTCTTTTGTAGATGTGCTTTTTAAAGTTTCTCTTTATTCCTAGATTGCTTTGAGTTTTCACATGTATGTAGGCTGGACTCCAGAAAATGTTTTTCTATATCTACTGAAAGAATTGTGATTTTTTTATCTCAATAGAATAAGGCAAATTATTTTTTCTGTACATCCTCCTTTGAAAATGCAGGTTTCCTACCTAGCCCAACTCACAGTATTCACCTACTTCCCACAATTCTCAGTCATTCATCCTCAAGCCACTCTTCCTTCTGACTGAATAAAATCCAGGTTTGGCCCTGGGTTAGCCCTTTTGTTCCAGGAAGCCATTTCTGTGGCTGGACTTAGGGCCCCTTGGCTCCTCATAATTATTAAAAAAAAAAAGAATTGTGATTTTTCTTTTTCTTTAGCTTAGTGATGTGACTGATTACATTAAATGGCTTTTTAAATGCAGATCTTTACGTCTGGGATAAATACCACTTGGGTTTTGGTATATACTCATTTTTAAACACTACTGGATTTGATTTGCTAATACATACATGTAGCAGAGGAGTTTTACATTTATGTTCATAAGAGATATTGTTCTATAAAGTTGTCTTTTAAAACAGGCTGAAAAGTGTCAGAAGTATCATTTAGTCACATATTAGTGGTAATTAGATTACCTTTCCTTTAAACCTAAAATTACATCAAATGTAATGGGACAAAGATGTTTCTGGTCAAGGGAGAACATGTAAACATTAAGAATCAAGGCACGCTTTTGCCATTTGTATCATCTCTAAAGCATTAACTGCATTTTACACTATTTTCCTTAGTTATTAAATTGTGATACAAAAGGAAGGAAATAGACCAAGAAAAAGGTATCAGAGAGCTTTGACAGGTTTGTGAGAAACAACAGCCTTGTCTGAATTTTAAATAAATGATGACCTAAGCCCAAGGTTTCACAAGTTATATACTGTCATATAAAAGTCAGGGATGTAAGGCTCCATGATATTAATGCTTTAATCTACCTAGGCTTGCTTGATCAACAAAAATCAACCCTTAATGTATCTTTACTACTATCTTTTCATTATAGGTTTTAAAAAAAGAATATCAATTAAAGGTTTTAAAAAAGAATATCTTACTTATTAGCTTTTTCAGTCAGATGTTTCTGAATTTCCATTTCTTGCTTTTGGCAGCTTGTTTAATTGGCTCAATATTGAACTTCTGCTGGAATAAATCTGAACTAGCTATGGGACTGGGCTCAGGAAAGCCAAAGAATGGTAGATAGTATGCACTGCCTAAAAGGAGGCAGGGGCTTTACCTGTAGGCAAAGGGTGTTTTGAAGAACTGAAAGGTGGTGAAAAGCTTCACGTATTTTAGGGATAACTTTCCTGCCAGAATCTGTGATGTTTGCTGTTGACTTTATGCCACTCTTTCAGAATACAGTGTGTTGAGTGGATTTTTACAAGTGGTATTTTGAGATTAACATTGAGAAAGAGACAGAGGGAAAGAGAGAGAGAGGGAAGATCTGACTCACAATCAGGATGGGACCATCAAGAACTCTTCAAAGACAGCGAGCAGAAGCAAAGGAAGGAAAACTGTATACTCTCAAAGGTGCTAGGTTGTAAGAAATGGAATTTCAAAGTTTACAAAAAACTTAAAGAGGAAAAACTAGAAACAAAGGATCTGAGTGGGTCACCTCTTCCTCTCCATTTAACTCTCAACAGATCCCAAAGGTTAATGCTGCTTCCATTTTTCGTTTTTCTTTTTTTGTGGAACCAGGGATTGAACTCAGGCCCTTGTGCTTGCCAGGGAAGCACTTATTCCACTGAGCCATCTTCCCAGCCCTGCTTCCATTTTTCTAAGAGAGGTAAAAAGAATAACAAAAGCCTAGAAGATCGCTGATGCCCTATATGAGAACTCACTTGTCAGTGCTCTGGCACCAAGAGAGACTCCGTGAGGCACCAAGAGAGACTCAGTGAGGCAGCAAGAGCAGAAGTGTCCAGCCTTTCAATTCTGAAAGCCTGGGTATTGATCCTCTTTCTCCTTTCTTATTCCTGTTGTTGCTGCTATCTCTGATGGACCTTTGATGGACATGCAGTGCTTCTCTGGCATTCCAGCACCTTTGTCAGCATTGACTGACCCTGAACACAACTTCCTGTGATCTTTAACAAATGTAATTACTTACTACCTACTATTAGGTATATGTTGGCAATTCTTTCCTTGTACTCAAGAACCTAAACTACTATTGGCTCATTCAATTATAACAACTCCATTGGAAAATGAAATAGATATCAACAGCTGAGGAAATCAATGGTCTCCCAGGTAGCTCAGGTTTTAAAAGGCCACTGAACAAAAGGGAGATTAGTAGTGGGACATAGAACTGCCTAAGGGCCTCTGCATGCTCCCACTGTTTTCTGCCTACTCAGGCCCCCTCCCAAGCAGCTCACCCTCTACAAAGCCTTCTCTTCTCTAGGCTCACACTGGCCTTGCCTCTTCCCAACTAGGAAATACTTAACAATTACACATGGACTTCTGTGCCTCACCTCTCCAACTCAACTTTAACCACTTAGCAGCTTACCGCAAGTGTCACTTGGGCAGTGCATTTGTTTATGTATTATGATCCTGAGTGTTGCTTGGGCAGGCAGTGTCAGTTCAAACAATTGATTCTTGCTTGCACAAGATATAATCATATATCTATTTGTTTTACATAAACTATATCTTGCATAATTTTCTACTTAGAATGTTGTATTTGCCTTTGGTGTTTATGTCTAGTGAAATCTAGTAATAAGTTCTTTTTCACTAATTCATGTTTTTTCTTTGTAAAAAATAGCTTATAATTTTGTGCTATAATCTATAAAAAAAATCTTATTGTAAATACACTACACATAGTTTTTATATTTCTCCAGGACTCAGTGCTATTCTATTTTTTAATTTTTAAAAAAATGTATTATTTATTTGGTGTAGGGTCTTGCTCTGCAGCTCAGACTCAGTGATCCTCTTGTCTCAGCCTCCCCAGTACTGGTTGGGATTACAGATGTGTGCTACCATGTCCAGTTTTCGTGGCTGGCATAGCACGCCTTTTGGGGCCAACACAGCATGCAATACCTGGAACTGAACCCAGGCCCTTGCACTTTCTAGGCAGGCACTTAGACTACTGAGCTACCTTACCAGGCCCCTCAGTGCTATTCTTTTACAATACAAAACCGAGATATTTTACAAACTGAGACTGAATAGGAAGAAAGTACCAAAATATTTTCAAAAGAAAAAACTAGAAAGGGAGGAAATATTTGCATATCAGAAAGGAAAAAATGTTATTCATATCAGTGTTATGAAACAGACAAAAAAAGATGCCTTCTTACTGTCAACTATTCTTACTACAGAAGTAACAGAACTGGGAAGAAGAAACAAAACTAAAATATTCCAAATGTCAATGATGATGATAATTCTACAGGTGGTGCTGACAAAGTTGACCATCTAACAAGGTACTTTGTAATCAGAAAGAAAAAATATTTTAAAATATTTATGTACCTTCTGGACCAAACAGTATAGAACTTGTTATTCATTCAAAATAAAGGGGTTCAAAAAGTCAGTTACAATTTAGATTATATCTAATAGAACAAATTGAAAAATATGGCGTAGCAAAATGTTAATCAGGATATCTATTACTGATATCTTTACCATGACATTTAGTGCATAGACATTTTATTGGAATTATTTCACTCACAGAAAAAAGGAAAGGACAATACAACAGTGTAAAGTGTGATGTTCAAAAAAAGACAATACTGCAAAAAGTATTTGGAAAGAGACTAATACCACTGTCCAGACTATAACATTATACTATGTATTAAATGTTTTAAGATGCGCCATACACAGAAAAATTATTAAAAAGATCAATAAATCATTTTTTATATTTCCCTCTAACTTTTATAAAAATTAATAAAACATGCAATTTTTAGTCATTCTATATTTAAATAATTAGACTGGTAAGTGGCTAAGGTGTGAGACACGGGGCTATATGCTGGTGCCTCCGAGCACCCTCTCGAAAATGCCTTGTAAAGTACAGATGGTAAATCAGTGCAGTTCCACATGTCTATAATTCCAACTATTCCCAGAGGCTGAGACAGATACATCACAAATTTGAGACTAGCCTAGGCAATTTAGCAAGATCCTGTCTCAAAAGAATAACAAGGGCTAGGAATGTAACTTAGTAGCTGAGCACCTGTAGGTTTGTTCCCCACCCTTCCACACACATAAATGGACAAACATGAGCTTTAAAGGGACAGCAGGGCAGCTATAAAAAACCAGGTTTTGAGCATGTATTTTAAGTTATACTAATATCCAATCTAATGTATATAAGTTATTTAACAAGGAGAACAAATAGGTGTATTCACTTGAAATTACAAAAATAGCATAGTACCTGTAGGAGACTTTCTATGGCATGAAAGCCTCGAATTAAATTTAGAGCTCCACATAAAAGACTAAGGATAAATGCCACAATCCCAGATAAAGTTGCTGGTTCCAGTCGCTGGTGAGCTGGAAAATAAAAGAAATGGTTAGAAATTAACTCCAGTATGTTGAACTTCTGTTGAGCAGAAATTCCCTACCCCATTTAAATGGGTCAAACATAATTTTCTACAATGTATCTTACTAATTATTCTTTTAAAATGCAAAATGTTGACAACATAAAAGCCCTATTTTCTTAACCTCAAATCAAATTAACTTTTTTTTTAACAGAAACCTAATTTGCATTTGTGATATACAGTGCTAATATGTTCCAATCTGGCAATAAATGGCTTAGGAAAAACCTTACTGCCTAAAAAATGTCTACTATTTGCAAATAAGTGCAATTATTTCCAAAGGTGACTTCACTTGGAAATTCATTGCATAATTTCCACTTTCTCTGAAAATGCTTAGAAAACATTTCTAAGAACACAGTTTGCTTTTAAGCAAAGCTCCCCTTTATTTGGGTTCCAGAATATAAACATTCCCTGATGATGTGTCCACAAAAGAGGGTAATCTTAAGAGTAACAAAGTTCCTGGTCTGGTGACTAATACTGGAAAGGAAAAATTGTAAAATACTAGTTGAAGAAGTAACCATTTTGGTTTTACAAATATATCCTCCCATTTTTCAAGGCTTCAGCAGCATAAGATATTCAATTAAACAATAGCTTCCCTTCATCATTATTTTTCATATACTAAAATTAACAATGATGTCCAAATGAAAACACAAAACTAAATATACAATCATTAGACCTCAAAATGCTGACAGAAACAGAGAGAGGACAACAGAGCCACATTTTATTTTATTTAAACCACTCAAGTGTAAAAACCCAACAATGAAGTTAATGAGGTGGAAAAATAATGTAAGAATGAACTTAAATCTTTGCAAATTATATTCAACCAACACAATAGAAAAGCTTCCCTAAACAGATAATAAAAACACAAAAACTCACATCATAAAGAATTATTTCTCAGATCCAGCAGAAAATAGTAATTTGAAATACCATCTTCCATAAATGTCATTTGTGCCTGTTCTCTCAATTTCTTTGAGGTTTTAATACGAAAATAGATCAAGTCTGTATATTACTGATACTAAATCTTTTATCAATAGAGAAAAAAACCCTCGATTTAAAAATCTGAACAATCAGAATACAGTCAGTCATACTCTTCAGTTTCCCTGCCTCCCTCCTCATCTCTCTCCATAGTGAGCTAGAGAGAATGGGCCAGTAACACAAGTACACAAGAAATCCTCCATAGAAGCCTCAAGAATAATTAACCACCTATAACTGAACAGATTATGTAAATCACATCTTTAAAGTGCATGAAACAACACAACTTGAAAAAACACAAATAATATTCTGCACTGTAACTAAAAATCCTTTGCTTATACAGTCAAGGTATGACCATTCTTTAACAGAAAGATATTACCATTTTCATGTGTGGATACAGATCTATTTAAGAAATGAATAGTTCAAGTCTATAAAAATTCAATATTGAAGTTTCTCTAACACTTCCCTTTGGCCTTAGAGTACTCTCTTTATAATAATGACATATGCTACTTAGGAATTAATTATTTCAAAGTGACCAGGCCTATTTTTAAAGGCATTAAAGCAAATGATAAACCTTCTTTAACAAGGACAAGGTACATGCTGTGCTCAAGGACAGGCTGGCACTGTGTCAAATCGCTGTGGCAAAGAAATTCTAAAGTGACAATTTCCCTATTTATGCCCTGCCTGCTTCCCAGGACCCATGGCTTACATTCTGCGAACATTTATCAAGAAAACTTTATCTGTTCACAAAAAGGTGATAATCTTTGTAAGACAATTTTCCATTTTAACAACTGAACTAGATATCCAACTACATTTTAGTACATTATGCTATTTTCTTTTACTTCAAGAAAACAGATTTTAGATTCTGTTCTATCTGAAATGCTCATTGATGTTTTGGCACAATGCCAGGCAACACCAGGTGGAGACTATGCTTGCAAAGTAACAAGTAAAAGGCAATGTAGGGGCAAAAGCAATGTTTTTTGCCAAGTCCAAAGCTGTGCCACTTGGACAGTTTTTGTATTTTACTTTATTTTATTTTGTGGTGCCAGCAATTGAACTCAGGACCTCACATTTGCCAGGAAGGCACTGTGCTGCTGAGCTACAGCCTTGGCCCTGATTTTGTTTCGTTTTTGTTTTTGACATTATCTTCTGCTATTATACTGCATCTTTTCTTTAATTATCATCTCTGAACACAGCATTTTCATAACAAAATTAAAAATTTCTCAAAATAGATCAATGATGCACACAAGAGTTTGCAAAAGTTCTTAAAGGTGCAAGACCAAAGCCGTGGAGAAAGAGCTGTTGGTTAGAATGACTCAAAGAATGCTAAAGAGGTAAGATTTACATAATACACGAGTAATGACAAAAACAAAGGAATGTCTTTGAAGATGAATAAAATGCAGCCAAGAACTACAGTACACTCCATAAGAAGTTCTTGAAGAACAAGAGCACAGAGAAGGAAACAGGAAAAACACAATAGCAACAACTGCTACTTCCACAGCTGATAGTGGCTGAACACCAAGCTTTCATATGATTCCATTTCATTTTTACAACAACCCAAACAACCGGCCCTATCTCACACTCTCAACCACCTCCTCTCCCAGGCATCCACATTCTAGACAACTATCTCTCTCCCTGTTATCACCCCCATAACTGAGCATCATAAAACTAGGGGTGCCCTGCTTCAAAGCCACTGAAACTACTCAAACCAGCCAATCTCAAGCCTCCTCAACCTATCTCATCCATTTCTCCTCTCAGGAACCACAATAAAGATTCTGCCCACATTCTCTCCTCAGCATCTGTGAGTATAAAAAAAAAAAAGTTTTTTCTATAATAGCCATCTCCTGATCTGTTCATCTCACACCTGAATAAGAATAAAATACGCATTTAAAGACCAGATTTGTATAACAAAGATTATAAATTTCCCTTAAAAAGGAATCATACAAACAAATTAGCAAATGGATAGTGGAGACATACAGATGAAAAAAAAAAAGGGCAAAATGTTGTTATAGCTGTATAATGGGTACATGACAGTTAATTACACTATTTTGTGTACCTTGTGTGTATCTGAGAGTCTCCACAATAAAACATGAAAAAAAACAAACGTAGAAGACAGACATGGAACTTCGATTAATACATTATTGACTCCATGATGATCTTCCATAGATTTCTGTAAATAAGTATGGCACAATGAAAATATTCATGCAAGACTAGGTAGGGAGGTTGCTAAAAGGTTAGGAAAAAAAGCTAAATAAAAACAATTAAAAGCTGTTATACTACATTTACCACAAGGAACAAAGAAGCTTAAAAGGCAATGGTCATTAATAACTACTAAACTTATTTATTTTGTTTTGAGACAGGGTCTCACCATATAGTTCAGGCTGGCCTTGAACTCTAGGCCTAGACAAGCCTAGAACATGCAGCAATCCTCCTGTCAGTGTCTTGAGTGCTAGGATTACAAGCATGTGCCACCATGCCTCACCTTAAGTGAATAATACATTTAGAAGTTTCCTCTCAAATCTGTATTTTACCTGGGAACTGTAGAAAATATTATAATGCTTGATTCAAATCGAAAGCAAGATGTCCATCACATGAGGAATTGTTGAAAAAGATGTGGTATTTCTATATAATGGAACATTACTCAGCTATTAAGAATGATAAACTTGAAGTATTTATATTGAAGTGGATGCCACTTGAACATATACTCATAAGTGAAATAAACCAGACACACATGTGCAAATATTGTATAGTCTCCCTAGTATAAGAAGCGAAAAGAAGAAATACAAATAGAAATGTACAACAACTAAAAACAACTGAGTCAGATAGTTAGGGCAAAGTGAATGGCATATGCTACAGGGTACTAATCAGCTTTTTTTCTGGATGGTTAACAACCTAAGTTCACAGATCAAAACTGAAGAAATAGAAGAGCTGCAAGGCCAGCCAACATTTTGGCCCTAGCCTTTCAAGGTCAGCGAAGACTCAGGACATAGGTGAACCTATACTGTAACATCATGAAACTCAGTTGTGCCCCAAATTTTCTGAACAAGGAGATTATGGAGCCACAGAACAAGGAGATCAATGATCTATAGTGTACCTGGGGAGAGTCACATGGAGAGAAAACTTTCTCTCAGACTCTCACAGAGAGCAAACTGGTCAAGCATTGACCGTGACTCATCCACATGGATGATGATTGGGGGGGGGATGGCTCAGTGGAATAAGCGTTTCCTTCACATGGATGACACAGACAAAGGATCTACAGAGTAAGGTACAGGATTACAAGATAAACCCTGAAGGGATTTCACTGACCTCATCAGAAACAAAAACTACATGTTTTGATATATAGGTCTTGCTCTATCTCGGTCTTAACCATCCAGCAGAAAAGTATAAAAATGAGGTATACAATGCAGGGCCATAATAATAAGTTGAGCTGTAAATGGCTACAGTCAACAACTTCTTCAGATAACTCACTATTATTGTGGAATGCTGGACTGTGTTGTCAAGTTCAGGCACCTAAATTGGTTTAATGACAATGGAGTACCCATCTTTGACAGGTCTAGACAAAAAACGTGGTATACAAAGGAAGAACCATGATGTGTGTGTATAAACAGTACAGTCAGGATAAATATGCCGTGCTTCTGCATAATTCTATGAGAAGCAAGATTTGCACTAATAGTGGTTGGACAAGATACTATGTCAGCTTCTAGTACTATGGACAGCCACTAGGAAAATGACAAGGTAGAAAGTATTAATTACTGAATCTGTGATATAATTCAGGTATAAAAAAATAAGATAAGCCAGGTGTGGTGGCGCATGCTTGTAGTCCTAGCACTCAGGAGGCTGAGGCAGGAGGATTGCTGTGAGTTAGAGACCAGCCTGAGCTACAAAGTGAGCTTAAGGCCAGCCTGAACTGCATAGTGAGACCCTGTCTCAAAAAGAAAAAAAAAAATAAGTAAACAGCTATACTCTGTTAATTCACTGATTAGAGACATCTACTATAATAATGTAAGTATAATATCATGTATGCACCTTGTACGATACCAAAACATTATGAAAACAGTTTGCAATGTATTAATTTATTGAAAAAAAATTATATGTGTAACAAAACAATAAAAAATAAATTAAAAAAACAAATTGAAAGCAAATTTAAAGTTAATATTAAAATAAGTTCTAGTAAATTGTTTTTCACTCTTTCTTAAATCTTATAACAACCTCTTTATAAAAAGCTATTACCGGTTCCTCCTGGTGGAAAACCTTGTTGACTTTATTATTTGGCTCATGCAGATTCAATTGTTCTGTGGCCTTGTTTCCTCTAGACTTAAAGCTGTACATCTACCCAAGACAACAACACTGGGCCCCTGTTGAGAGCCTTTAGATAGACCCTCTGTGGAGTATCTCTGGCTGCGATCACAACTATGACCCTCTTCAGCTGGAAGCAGCCAGATTGGTCTTCAAACCTTGCTCTCTCACAGCAGTTGGGAGTACTTTTTTCAGAGGGGGGAATACTATAGACAGCTAAGTTACGTAGAAATACTATAGGCAATTAGACAGGGCTAGACCTTTGAGAGGTCAATGCAGAAGATGGCCATGGCTGGAGGCCAGGCTTCAATAAAGAAAAAGATCAGGGCTGATGCCTGCCTAAAAAGCACAAAGACTCCAGTTCAATCCACAGTACCACATACCATGCCAGCCCTGGGTGTCAGCCCTGGAACTGGGCATTGGCCCTAGAACTGGGTGTGGTGGTACATGCCTGTAATCCTAGCACTGGGGAAGCTGAGACAGGCGGATCATTATGAGTCTGAACTGCATAGTGAGACCCTGTACCAAATAAATGAATTTAAAAAAAAAAAAGAAAGAAGAGCTGCTCACCCACATAATTTCCCTAGGGTGAACAGCAGTAACTGATATTCTAAATGGGCATGGATCACCTTGGGGTACAAGACCAAACCTCTAACCTACTTCCCCAGTATAGTCCTTATTTGATCATGAGCACTAGGGGCTGGGGAGATGGCTCGCTCAGTAGAATAAGTGCTTCTCTGTCAAATGCAAGGGCCTGAGTTCAATCCCCAGTCTTGCCAAAAAAAAAAAAAAAAAAAAAAAAAGTTCATGAGCACTTGCTCTGCAACTTCATAGTATTGTCCCACCTAAGATTTGCTATTGGATCAATATTATCTAAGTGACTATACTTGAAATCTTATTGATTGGTTGATTCTGTTCCACCTTAAGCCACCCTACTTTATGGCTTTGCTCAATAAAATACCTTTGAAAGTGGGGTTGGTGGGTAACCCACTTTCTGGACCCTCTCTGTCACTCTTAGACAGAAGCTTTCTTTCCCTCAACAAATTCTTCCTACTCTTAAAAAAGAAAACTAAAGTTCATATTCTCCCCATTTTCTAAGCCTCTAATATTTGATGATGCAAAATATCTTGGTGATCTAAGATCAGAGAGGAAAATTACAGAAGTCAACTCATACACAGAATTCTTAACAGTCTACCTCATGGTAGGTCAAGCTGGACCCTTAACTCAAATTAAGGTTATGCTTCTGAATCCTGAGCATATTTATTAACACTGGCTGCCAAACTATCTACTAAGAGGGTAGGCCTATGGAAGTCTTGGAATTCCTTGAACTAAAACACCAACAACAAAATAATAAATGCCAGATGACTGCAGAGACTAGTGCCATCATTCAAGGCTTTCAAAATGCTGGTGGTAATGTCCACTATATTCTCAATTCTCCAATTTAAATCTCCAAATTGACTGTGTCATAGAGAATGACAGATTACTAACAGTTCCAACCATTACTATCTGTACATGCTTTTCCAGATGTAATTTCCTTACAGTATAAATCAATTCATTTTCTGACATTATTATGGTAAACTTTTTTCTCTATCAGTGGAAATCAAAACATTTTACTTTTATGTGACAGTACATTTACAGTACTGTGCCAGAGACTATAGTCTACAGCAGAGGTTGACAAATAATGGCCCAAAAACCAAACTCAGCCCACTTCTCTTTTTTAACTATTGTATATAGCTATTTTTGTGCCTTATACACACAAAATTACAACAGTGACTATCAGTTCTTTCCCAAAAATAAATATTTGTTGACCCTTGGCTATAAAAACTTAAATTTTTAGCACTCTACAGAACATTATTGGCCATGCCATGCTAACGGTACCTGAGGAGTTTATACATATACCTTAGGTTATATGCCTTGAGAAAACACATGTGTGCCAAGCAATGGGAAATAAGCACAAACTTACAGGAGCCTAAATCTTCAATCAGTTTCTGATGGTGAAAGACCTAGACTACGTATATTGATAGTTTAAAACCAAGCTGATGCACCTTGCAGCCTATACCACTAAGAAAAGATGCACTGATTAATAATTTACCTTTCTAGATTTCAAATGTAACATTCCATGCATTTACTGAATGATGGTGGTTGAGAATGGTCCAGAGAAACAGAAAGATCTAGACTGCTGTAGAGGACATTTTGTTCATCAGCCCTTAAGTCTCCTCGATCCAGTGGCTCTTCTTTTAGCCCTGCTAGTAGATATGAAACAGTATACTGCAACCCTCAAAATTTTGCTTTGTACTTCTCTAATGAGTACTGATATTGAGCACACTGTATATGATAATTAGGTAGCTGTATAGTTTCTGTGTTGAAATGCCTATTCAAATCCTTTCCCCGTTTATAAACTGGATGTGTTTATTGTTGAGTTGTAAGATGCTTATATATTTTAGATTCTAGTTCCTTACCAGATATATGTTTTATAAGTATGTTTTTCTATTCTATGGGTTACTTTTACTTTTTCTTCTTTTCTTTTCCTTCCTTCCTTCATTTATTTTTTGGTGGTACCTGGGACCAAACCTGGAACCTGCACTTGCCAGGCAGGTACTTAAGTTGCTGAGCTATATTCCTGGCCCTCTTTCTTGATTTTGATGTTTGAAGAGCAAGTTTTAGATTTTCATGAAGTCTATTTCTTGTTCTTCTTTTACTGAAAATGTAACAAAAATCTAAATATCTAGCACCTACACTTTTTTTCTAAGTTTTACAGTTCTACTTGCTGTATTTAGGACTTTGCTTGCATGTGGATATTCAGTTGTCCCAATACCATTTATTCAAAAGACTATTCTTTCACCATTGTCTTTATATCAGTGTCCAAAATGAATTAACCATAGTGAAAGATTTACTTCTATACTCTCAAGCCTATCACATTGATCGACACACGTCTTTGTTTTTTTTGGTGGAACCAGGGATTGAACTCAGGCCCTTGTGCTTGCCAGGGAAGCACTTATTCCACTGAGCCATCCTTCTGGCCCCCATGTCTATTTTTAAATCAGAATCACACAGGCCTAATTACTGTAGGTGAGTAGTAAGTTTCCAAGTGTGAGTCCTTCAGCTTTGTTCTTTTCCAAGATTATTTTAGCTATCTTGTTTGAATTTTCATATGAATTTTAGGATCAGGTTGTTAATTTCTATAAAACACAGGTGAGACTGTGTTGAATGTATGTGTATCAATTACAGAACAGATACCTTAATGTCTTCTACTCCAGGAAAACAAAACTACCTTCTATTAAGTTATTTCATTGACATTTCAGTTTTCATTGTATAAGATTTTCTTGAATTCATTTTTAGATTGTTCACTGCAAGTGTATATAACTGATGTTTTTATAAATTGATTTTGTCTCTTGCAATCTTGCTAACTCAGTTATTCTAAGTCTTTTTAAAACAGATTCCTTTGATTTTATATATGAGATTACATAATATGTAAATAGAATTATTTCATTTCTTCCTTTGTGATCTAGATGCCTTTTTACCTCTTTACCCTTATTTACTTGTTTAGTGACTGGCTAGATTATTTTAGCGAAGTTTGTTTTTTCCTCTCCCACATTCATATTAATCAAACCAAATGTAAAGTATTATAGTCAGTCCACATTTAAAAGTTACAACTTAATGAATGTACACAAAAAGCTAGGATGGGGAAGACTTCAACACACTGACAAAAAGTTTAAGGGAGCTGGAGATATTTAAATAAAGTAGATTAGACCAGTAGGCATTATATGGAAGCAAATGTTAGCTTACTACTAAAAGAAAAATTTTAACAAGTAGTTTAACAGAGGCAAATGCTACCTTATAAAACAATGAGGTTAGCTTTTCTGGAAAGATGGGAAGAATGAGGATTGAACCCAGAGGCCCTCTAACCACTGACCTATATCCTCAGCCCTTTTTTTTGCAGAACCGGGGGTTGAACTCAGGCCCTTGCGCTTGCCAGGCTCTTCAGCCCTTTTTATTTTGAGAGAGTCTCATTAAGTTGCTCACTGGCCTTTAACTTGAGATTCTCCTGTCTCCTAAATGGCTTGAATTGCAGGTACATACCACCATACCCGAGTGAGGTTTCCAGAAGCAGAAGTTTCGGCCTGCCATGACTGTTGAGGACAGTGTCCAAGGAACAAGATCTGAGTAGACCATCACTAAGGCTTTCACATTTTCTATGACACTCAAGAACTGTGGTGCTAAAATGCAGCCATTCTGACATAATGAAAGGTTATTTCTTTATACGCCTACAAATATATATTACAAAGAAAGTATTTTTCATTTCTAGATAAATGTTTACAAAGATACCATAAATATTTTCTTAGCAAAGAGAACCTCTGAAATTACCATTTGAAGTATTTTCCTGATTAGTCATATTTCTAGTAGCTTAGTTTATAAATAACTGGCAGAAAGGATTGCATGTTCTTGACCTAAAATATCAATTAAAACTCACTATCAATATTTCCTCAGTTCTTACAAAAATAAAAAATTAATGAAGTAATTGAGATTCAAAACTCACCAGAAGAAATCTTACCAGCACCTTTATAATCATCAGAAAATGCAGATGTTACTCCATTGGCTGGCCCCAGTTCACACATGGGAATTTGGTAAGGGGGCCTTAGCTTGATTTCCATCTGCATGTCAGACAGATTTATCTTTGTTGAAAGAGACCTGGGATTATTATATCGTTGCTTGGTCCTCTGAATGAAGTTATCTATGTAAAATAAAAAATAGTTTCCTGCAGTCATTGGTTAATTAAATCATTTGAGAGCATGATGACAATAAATATTATAGTTTATTTTTTATTAAAATTGTTCATTTTCCATGCTATTTCTAATATTTGTGCTTATATGTAATCATGGAGTCATCAGTCTTACATTCTACACTGTTAACTGTAGCTGAACTAATAGTTTAACACTACCTGAGTGTATTACATCCACTTGAAGGAATTATAAAACAAAAAAACAGCTTAACTTTAAACCAGTCTTATTCATTTTTATGGGAATTCTTATCTCATATAAGATTAAACCTGTTAGACTTACTAGTTGTAATTATAAAAGATCATATGCAATTAGCTATGTTTTTCTAAATCTGTTCTCTAATTTACTGCTTACACCATTATGATGTGTATTTTAAAGGATAAATTTAATGAAAACAATAAATGATATTTCTTAAATATCTTCCAAGTGGAATTTTATTTTACTATTTACAACTTTAGGAGTCCCTCCCCCCACTGCTACACCAAGTTCAGCAAACTATAAGGTCAAACCCAGCCCGATTTATTGGCTGCTTTCAAGCTACAATGGCAGAGCTGGGCAGTTGTGGCACACTACACGGCCCCTAAAGCCTAAAATATGTTTGTCTGGTCCTTTCCAGCAAATATTTGCCAACTACTGCTCTACATTAAGCAAACCATAAAGATTGTCACACAAACACAAAACTTGGACTCTCTGCCTTGTAAATTTCTCATTGAGAAAATGTCCTCTGAGACTATTTGGGCCAATAATCAAAAATAGTTTCACAGCTCAAATATTTTTTTTTCTAATAGGCAAGTAAATTAAGAAGTTGGCATACTTATAGATCATTTGTCAATTTATTCTATGTCAAGCAAAGCAGCAGGTTTCCTCCTCACTCCCAATATTAGATGAAAAATTGCTTATGAAAAGATAGAGACACGATAATAAAAAGGAAAAAGAAAAAGCAGGCCCTTACCAAATTCAATGAAACAGTATGGTCTGACAGCAGTATTTGTCTTCATCATGTTATAAGTAGTAATAAACTCCTTCTGAAGCTCATCCAGGAAAGAGAAGGCGAGGACATTTGGGTAATTTTCAGTGCACAACATCATGTAGCTCACTCCCAGAGAGCTAATAAAACTACAGTATAAAAAACATTGGTTTTAAAATTTCAAATTAAATCAAAGCAATTTGTTGCTTCACAAACTGGTTCTATACACTATAAACTACTGGTTCTATACACTATAAACTACTGCTACACCGGCAATACAGATATTAACATTTATTACACATTCCAGGAAAAATTTAAAAGAACCAAAAATACTATTTTACGTTGTAGTTTAAAAACAGCAGACAAAAATAATGGAATGTAAAACAGAAGGCAATATATTATGACTCTAACATTTCTCTTGGGGAAGAAAGGAAGAATAATATATAAACATTGTAGCTAACTTAAAGTCTAACTCGTCATGAAAGGTAATAGAAATTATATATATCAAAAAAAGAAATTAATATATATCAGTCAAAAACCATTTAGAATCTGATCAAAATTATGGACACTACTCCCAAAAAGATGTCCAACACAGAACTTTGTATGTAATTTTAGAGTGGTCACTGATCTCAGCAATAAATTATTAATCACCGAGGGAACAAGCAGGAATTTAACAATAAGAAATAAAATATAAAGGGGAGAAGAAAGAAGTCTTGCTTACAGCAGAATACTAAACATCAGCTAGTAAATAAGGAAATAATGCTAGTACTAGAAAAATCACTATTTTACAACCAATACAGCAAAAATTAGACCAAGCAAGTACAATCACGAATGTTGCATCTAGAGGGAATTTTGATAAGCATTAGTACATGTACATGCTTCTACAATCTCCTCCCATGGATTGCTAGGTTTCAAGAGGAAAACATTATATAGTAGAAACTGAACAACACACTGACCAAGTATGCTAGTGCCACTCCTTTGGGGAGGTGAGCATGTACTGCCTTCAGATGTGATACCCTAAGACACTACCACCTACCTATGTAGTATTCTGGCTTAGAATACATATACTGAATCCAGCCATAAAGAAACATTATGGCAAATGGTTTTTAAAAATGAAGAGGTATATTCACTGAAAATTTTAATATTGCAAATAATACTGAACAAATGTCATAGAAATGTTCCCAGAGAAGTATAAAGCACTATGAGAAGAAATATAAAGCTTAAGCCTAGTCTAGAAATAACTTAAATGCCCATCAACTGGTGAATGGATAAATATGTGATTTTTTTATACAATGAGTACTACTCTGCCACAAAGAAGGATAAGGTAAAGACATATCTAGGTAAATAGATGCACCCTGAGACCATACTCTTAAGAGTCTCATGCTCTACCGACTGAGCTAGCCGGGCACTTCATACTCTTAAGTGAAATAAATTACACACATAAGTAAATACTGCATTGTTTCTCTGGCATGAGAAACCAGAAGGACCAAAATGTTGGCATTGTAAGAAACAAATGAGAATGAAAAACAAAAACAAGAGCATGGAACACAAATTAATCCTTTTAATGGGGATCTTTTATAACACTACCAACATAGCTGGTCTGGAGCAGGATGCTAAAACAGCAAGTGGGCTGTCACTCTACACTTCTGCAGCATGCACTGCCACTCATGACAGCTAGGTCTTCACTACTAAACCTAGATCCACACTGAGACATCCTCCCTTTTTTTTTTCCTCTAATAATGTAGATGTGAAACCTATTATTTTTAAGTTTAATCACTAGAATAAACATATTTTCATGATTAAAACTTTAAAAGAATCAAAGTGAAAGGGTATATATTGTACTTAAAATATCTTACCCCTCTGCCCACAGGTACCTAGATCTCTATCCCACAGGGTACCCACATTTTTATTCATTTCCTCTGTATCTTTCTGGTGAGCGTTTACAGGTATGCAAGTGAGTAACTCTGTGTATGTGCTCTTCAAAAGACTATCCCAGGCAGTCAAATTATAGAAGGTGAACACCTATTAATTATCTATGATTAATGGTGTGGGATACACTAATAGAAGTTGTGCTGATCTTATGCTTCTAGAATAACCTGAAATTCTTTTCTGAAGTTCCACTTAATAGTCATTTTTGCAGTATTTTTCAAAGTGTAAGTTATGACCCATTAATAGGTCATAAAATTAGTGAGTTAAGGCATTTTCTAATAAATGAAGTAGAATTTAACAGAAAATACAGGAATGGTATGCTGTTTTAAGAAATTTCAAATTCTCTATGAAAGAAGGAAAATGTAACATGAACTACATATTGCTGCTCACAAAGTAAATGATATTTCTTCTTAAGGATCATGATAAAAAAAGTTTAGCAATAGTATATAGAATTCTACAAATTAACATTTAAATCAAAAGCCAAAATATCCTTTCTGAAGTGATTTTTTCTTCCTCCAAAAATTTCATTGCCATTATCAAAATTCTCTGACACACCATTAGCTTCAAACACATCCTCAAATAACCTGAGTAACTTGGACATAATTGGCAACTGGCCTCCACATTCAAAATTCCCAATCAATTCAGTAGAAGTTTTGTCATTATCTTCCTATAACATGACTAAAAATTTCAGACACCATTTTTTGTTGTCAAGTGTTTACTGTATTTCCATATTAATAAGACCCACAGTTTATCTCAAATGGTTTATCTTTCTTGTGCTAAATTTACAGAATTGTAGGCACAATAAAGGAAACCCTACTAAAAAGATTACGTTTGTTTTACCATAATTGCATGCTTTCTGAAAAGGCTATCAAGTGCTTACATTACAGAAATTCTCTGTTTAACCACTTAACCACTTATTTAAAAGCTATTCAATAAATAAATAAAAACTCTTAAGACTTAACAATGCACTGCTTGGAATATGACCCATCTTTTTTATATACATATACAGTCTGTATATCTTTTTTATAGATCTCAAAGTCTTTTTTTTTGTATTAATACAGTACTGCAATTTTTGCTTATACTATAGACTACAATATTATTGTTTATCTTATGTTATACTTACAGTACTGCATGTAAGAGTTATGCAAATAAAAGCAAAGTTGGAAGTTTCCTTCAACCATTTTTTTTGTTTTGAATATTTTAATGTACATACTATATACAATTCCTCATTTAGTAACCAGTTTGTTTAATAAGGAACTCAGTCATTAAATTAGGAATTCTGGATTACAGCTTTTCCTAGTAAATTTGGTCTCTTTTTTTTGAAATATAAATACAGTTTTCCAAAAGTATGAATCAGCTTAGTTGGTTCATGTTTGTTGGTTCATAAGAAAAAATGATTTGCTTTTTCAAACTATCACTGGGATGGACAGAAAGATTTCCACCATCTCATTGAAGACTACTGCAGTTGGAATAGTCTAAAGTCGCTATAGGCATGCCACTTGGTGTATACTTTAGAAGTGTCCAACAAGTTTGCTAAGCTCGTATTTTACAGACAATATGGCAGTTGTCTCTCTGCCTTGAGGACCAAGAAAAACAGTAGTGGCAGCAGCATGTTTACTAATTACTACGATTAGCCAAGCCCTCTACTTACTCTATTTAATTTCATTCGTACAATAAGGTACTCTACTATCTCCATCCTAAATATGAATGACTAGAGGTTCAAGAGGCTTATCAACCTATCCAAGGCCAAACATCAAGAACCACGGCTGGGATAAAATCCAAAGCCCACAGTCTTTCCATAACACAATAACCAAATTCCATATAGTATAAATAAAACCAATCATGTCCTAACTCCATCAAATTTTTCATGTTTCCAAGCTACAAGCCAGTCTCTATTTTCCCCTACATTGAGTAATGCAACTTAAGCATTTTAAAACTTGTATCATTTATACATCTGTAAATCCCAGAAGCCCCACCATTTTCCCTATTTCATCTTTCACAACTCTACATCTCCCTGTATGTATTCCAACCACATAAGCCTTATTTCAGCTCCTTAAGGAAGCCAATCACCCCCAGCCTGCCCACTCTCAACCAGAGATCTTCAGAATCTCTGTCTTTCCCACTTACAATGCTCCAAGTACCACCTTCTCCATGCTCCAAGTTTGTTTTGTTTTTGTTTTAGGGAAGGGTTTACAGGGTGTTCAGAGTCTCACTACTAGATCAGACTCTAGTGATTTGCCTGTTTATAGCCTCCCAAGAGCTGGGATTACAGGTGCATGCTACCACAACCAGTCTCAATTGCCACCTAAGGGTGCAATCCTGGGGGTGGGGCCAGCATGGCAGACCTGGGGATCGAACCCTTGGCCCCTGTGCAGCTTGCAGGCAATTCAATCCACTTCATGCTCCAGTTTTGATCTGGTTAATATCTACTTCTTAGTTCTCAAAGGCTTTCCCAGAATGCACTATCTAAACCAATCCCACCTTTTTGGGCTAGCATAGTAACTTATTTTCATGAACCAGTCTAAGCTGTAATTTGCATGCTCTATGGAAGCAAGAATGATTGCTGTATTGTTCTCCATTGTACTCTAGAGTATTTTGTGTCTAGTACACAAGTGCACAATAAGTATGAGAACAAAGATGGCATCATTCACTTCCTTATACACTAATTTCTTAAGTATATCACACAGATAATTATAGAGCCCAGTGATACCTATACAAAGTAAAAGGTCAATAAGTACTTGAAAAAATGACTATAAAAGAGAACTAATTCATCAGCTCCTCTAGTCCCTGTTTTGCCAGAAGGCTTCAGGATGCAAGTTAGGGAATTAAAATTCCCTAACATTTAAAGCCAGGGGCATTCTCAGGCACCATAAAGAATTACAAACTCCTGCAGTGAGTATCCCACTTGGCTGCACAGTTTTAAAAGACATATGTACACATGCATAGTATGCATACACTCCAGTTTAAATTGCCTTTTTAAAATTTTCTTGAAAGGGCTGGGGAGATAGCTCGGTAGAATAAGCACTTGCTTGGCAAGTGCAAGGTTCTGAGTTCAATCCCCAGTTCCACAAAAAAAAAAAAAGAAAAAAAATTTCTTGAGATAGGGTCTCACTAGGTATTTCCTGCTGGCCTTAAACGTATGGCAATCTTGCTTCAACTTCCCCATTGTGGGGTTAAAGTATACACCACTATACCTGGTTAAACTGCCATTTTTTGATCTGGCTTTGCTCTAATTACCTTTCTAAAATTTTTAAATTCTCCTCTACTTCTTGTCTTTAGTGCCAGTAGTGTTGCATCTTTCTAGGTGAAACATATAGCCTATCATCTGGCCAAGGAATTTATCCAGCTTTCCCACATTCCTCAGGTTCATCCAGGGTTAAGTGTGTCCTGAACAGGTAATGCTGGCAAAGTGTCCAAGCTCCAGATAAGGAGTTTTACCCATTCTAATCACTTGGCTTAAAGCTAATTCTATCATGTATCTATCACATTCCACAAGTGAGGGCTGGAGGTATAGCTCAGCAGACTAAGTGCTTGCATAGGTAAACACAGGGACAGGATTCGATCCCTGGTTCCCCATGCCTCACCAGCCCCGCCTGCAACCCGAGCACGGTGACGCTCGCCTGTAAACCACAGCAGGCAGGAGGCAAAAAACATTCCACAAGTGATTCCTAAAATAAAACAGAATGAATAGGTGGTTTCAGATATTACACTTTTTGTTGTGGTATGTTTTGTTTTGAGACAAGGTTTTATCATGTAGTTCAGGCTGGCCATGAAATCACTATGTAGCCTGGGCTGGCCTCAAATCCACACAGATCCTCCTGCCTTAGCCTTTCAAGTATTGGGATACAGGTATGTGCTGACAGGCTCTTTTTAATTTTTTTGATATCTATGCACAAATTATCTAATATAAAATTTCTAAATCTATATACAATTTATATATAAATTGTCTAATAAAGTTTATATATCACTTATTAAACACTGATGTTTGGGTAATCCTCACTTTTCACACCAAACTAATAATTAAAATAATACTATAATCTTCCCCTAAGCAGATCACAGAACATCTGGAATAGGTCTAGCAGTGTATACAATAAGCTCTGATACCAAAGACATGATTCCTCTGCCTACCATGAACTTGCAAGACAATTACTGAAAATGTATTTGAAACTAGATAGAAATCAAGTTAAATATACAACTTATAGCATGTTAAATGACAATGTAAATAGCAAACAATAAGCAGTAATACTTGTATTATATATAAAATATAATTTTCATATTATATCATTACCCATAAAAGTCTGCTTCACTTTTGTTGCCATGCTTGCCCACTAAATAACTTTCCCAGGTGGAAGGAAGTTAGCCAATCTTCATCTACTGTTAAAATGCTAAGTATAAGAAAAATATGACCTCTGAAATAGAAGCTTCCACAATGGAATCAACTGAAAGTGTTACTTCTTAAATTTTTAAATATTAAATGTGGGGGTTCAATTCCCAGACCTGCCAGGCCAGCCTTGCCCCAGGGCACACGCCTGTAATCCCAGCTCTTGGGAAGCTGTAAACAGGAGAATCACTGCAAGTCTGATCCAGTAGTGAGACCCTGAACACCCTGTAGACCCTTCCCTAAAATACATTTTTTAAAATAAATTAAATGGGTTGAGATTAAGAAAGTCAGCATACCTTATAGTTTTTATTATCCCCAAATACGCTTAGTAAGAAATAAACTGAAAACAAGACTCTGCTACTAGAGGGGCAGTAAGACGATAAGAACCAGAAAGAATTCATTAATGCTGTTTGCCATATACAGCATTCTACCAGGAGCTTCGTATTTTCTCACATGTGTCTCTCACACCTTCTAATGTTGAAGGTCAAATCATGAACACAATTCTATGAATAAAAGACTATTTTAGCCGTTAATTTTAAACCTTGTTAAACAATGTGCAGAAATACTTACTAATATGCAATACACCAGAAAATGGCAACTTACAACAGAAAACTAAAGGAGAATGTGAGGTAGTTTTGAGGAGCAAAAGGTGATTTTATCAATAGAGCCCTGGATAAAACACATCAAGCAAAATCTACCTTTTGTATCTTTTGTCTTCTTTTAGACAAGAGTTAATCTATCTCCTGACTTATTCTTTCTTACAACTTTCAACATCTCTGTACCCCAGAAAATAAAACTGATTTTTCTGACAACTGATTATAGACAATCCCTAATTTACCAACTGTATAACTGAAGTTTACGGCACTTAGGTCTCATTTTCTCCCAGAAGCTGTCCCAAAAGGGTAATTAGATCCTCAGGGTAGTTCACAAGAGCTGATGCAGTACAATGCCAAAAAGCCATTTTTGTCATAATGAACAGTAGGAATATACTGTAATTCTAGTAGTGAGACAAAACAGGAAAGCAAGATACACTGGTTATGTTCTCCAGTGTTGCTGGTAGCGATTGCAAGGTTGCATCCCTCATCACAACCCTTTCTACCAAGCTCCCAGTCTCCAAAGACACTACTGCTCCATCAGTTTTAGGCTTTACATATATTCTGCTCATTATGTTCCAACAAAAACAAAAATGAGGAGGTAGTACTTTATTTGCTCTGTCAAATTTAACAGTCATGATTAAGACTCCTTTGAAAGAAAATAATGTGAATTGTGAAGTCAAAAGACTCACATATTCTATTTAGTATCCATATTACCTTAAAAGAGTTACTTTCCATTCCCGAGTCTCCTTTGCCTCATCTGTAAAATTAGGATGATAATATAGAATGGTGTTATGGTTTGTGTCTAGATGTCCCCTCAAAGCCTCATGCCATCACAGGGTTTTTTCAGAGGTGATTGAATCCAGTGTGTGTGACTGATGAGTAGCCCAATGCTGAAATTAAGAGTGGAGGGATTAAAGGTGGGTGATTTTAGATCAGTCCACTGATAGGTCTGGCACTGCCCTAATTCTGGCAGACTAGGTACAATATAAAGGACAGAAAGAGGCTTGTCTCGCTCTTGCTCACTTGTTACTTTTGCTGTCTTCCACCACTATAAACTATTACTCCTCTGTCATGTGCAGTCCACCTTGGAGCCAGCAGATTATGGACTGAAACCTCTACAAGGTATCAGCTAAATAAACCCTTAACTTGTGGGAAGTTAACTTATTTTGTCTCAACAACAAAAAAGTAACTAAGACAAATGGCTATCTACCCAGCATCCCTTCTCTTTGGGGAATTAATCATTTCCAGTCCCACCATTTATTCTATATGACTTTAAGCATATGGCTATCAAAAGAGGTGACCCAGACCTGGCCAATAACAGTGTGTCACTGGCGAGGTGTGACACACCATACCTATAATCCTAGCACTAAGGGAGGCAACCAGAGAATGGCAAGTTTGAACCTAGTCTAGTTAACTTACTGGGACCGTATGTCAACAATGAAAAATACAGGCTGGCCAAGCAGCTCAGCTGATTAAAGCACCTGCAAACACATGCAGGGGCCAGGGATTTGATCTCTGGACCTGCTGCCCCCACCCCTGGGGCTCACTGAGGCTGCAATTGAGACTGGCCATGGTAGTGTGGCCTGTAATCCCAGCTCTTGGGAGGCTGTAAATAGGCGGATCACTACGAGTCTAATCTAGTAGTGAGACCCTGAACACTCTATAGACCCTTCCCTAAAATACAAAAAAAAAAAAAAAAAAAAAAAAAAAAAAAAAAAAAAAAAAAAAAAAAAAAAAAAAAAAAAAAAAAAAAAAAAAAAAAAAAAAAAAAAAAAAAAAAAAAAAAAAACCACAATGAAAAATACAGAGGACTAGGGATGTAGCTTAGAGTGAAGGCTCTGAGTTCAATTCCTAGTACGGAAGAGAAGAGAGGGTACTTCATTCCCATTAACCAGTGATTATCCAGAATTGGGCTATGACAAATGAAAGCCAATTAAACTACTGTGCTTGAAACATGGAGGTGGTCAAGTGGACTGAAATAAGCCTGGAATAGCCTGTGCAGTGTTTTCTAGTCAGTGAAGGAAATTATCTACCCATGTTTTCCCCAAGTTATGACCAAACTAGAAAATAAGCACCAGTCATTAACATGGTAACAGCCAGTGTTATGTAGATCATAACTCACTAATCTGTTCTCCTGCTTGATAGCTACTCTGTAATGGCAGGTAAAGCAAGATGACCGAGGTTGGCATTTTTGATCTTTAGTTTTCAAGGCTGTTTCAAGATAGGGAAATGGGGCATTGACACAAAGAAAGAAACTGGAGAAATGAAAGATTCTTAACAGCAATAGATAAGCTAGCTCCACTCCTCCCTCCCCCCCCTTTCGCTAAAGGTAGTACAAATATGTGTTTGCCCCCTGCAATTAAGAAAAAGTTGTATTTATTAGCCATTCAAGAGCTGTTCCAATTTAATGATAATGTAAGTAAAGTGATAATGTAAGTAAAGTGGTAACTGCAGGTACTCAATAGTTGAATTATTGCTGAAGTTGTTACTCCAATAATGAGAAAGCATTGTTAAGACTCTAGGAAGGAGACAAACTAAAAGCAGGTAGGCCTAAAAGAGGGCTATGGGTAGCAGTTTGGGGATAACAACAGAAGAAATGAACCCTTGGCTCAAGAGAGCCTAGGAAGCTCACAGCTGTCATTAAATTTCAGATGAATCCACAGTGAAAGAATTAAGGAATTCTATTTCTTGCATTAAAAACTCACAATATGGTATGACTAATGTCACAGAGGATATCTGTCTTTTCCTATGTTAAGAGAGATCTGAAAATGTACAACTATGATTTTTAAACACTCAAAGCCAATCAAGTATGATGTCAGAAAACACAACTTAATTTTCATCTGTTTATCATTACTGCTTTAGGTATCCTTTTCTAAGCAATGAAATATCATTAAGTGTTTTTTTTTTTTTTTTTTATTTTTTTGGCAGAACTGGGGATTGAACTCAAACCCTTGCACTTGCCAGGGAAGCCATCTCTCAGGCCTCCTCATTAAGTGTTTATTTCACCTTTAGGAAAGTCTGTCTTAAATTATCCCTTATCAAATGAGTTCCTTAAATTTTTATATACAGAGGATAGTAATATCACTATGGAATGTGAAAAGAGATCACAAAACCTGGTACTCCCACAATCTGCCCCAAGCTGCTCAATCGACAAGGTTTCCCCAAGACTGAAATCTTTTGAAGAAAATGAATACTTAGCTCTGGTCTGTAAATACTGCCAAACTTCCACAGCAATTTGTGGGAAGACAAGCCAGAACATCCATTCCTTCAGGCAGTCTGTTTGATTCTACATGGATTTGTGGGCTTTCAGGCTATCTTTTAATCTCTAGCCATGCATTCCAAGAGGTTTTGGGGCATAAGCTTCAAAAGTCCCTTATCTCTGCATATCCATCTCATATATACCTCTGGCCAAAGCCCCCACAGCAACTATTTCTCATTTAGCAGCTACCATGACACATGCAAGACACTGTTCCATGTGCAGACTATGCTCTGAGCTATCTTCTCCATCAGTAATGAAGTGCCCAGTCAGCACAATCAGGTGAAACACACCATTTTCCCAGGACACACAAGTAGAAAATTTTAAGTGCTGCTCCCTTAATTTTTTGCCTCAAAACTCTGGTTCTACCTAACCTATTCAAATCAAACTTAGGATAAGGTTAACACCTGATTTAGTATAGAATTATATACTCCTTACTTTGGTATCTCAATTTCTTTTTCTTTTTTTTTTTTTTGAGTACCTCAACTGTGCAAATTTGAAAACCACAATATCAGAAAATGAGGAGCAACACAGGGACCAGGGTTCGATCCCAGGCATGCTGTACTGGCCCCACCCTCAGGGTGCACTGAAAAGGCAATGAAGACTGGGCATGATGGCATGTGCCTGTAATACTTGAGAGGCTGAAAACATGAGGATCACTACGAGTCCGAGCTGTGTAGTAAGACTCTGTAGACCCTGTACTAAATACATATGTATAAAAAAAATGAGGACTCAAAATTAGCACAGGCTACAGATCAGTTTCCTCAAGGAGTTACAACCCAGGGAACAATAATGTAAGATAAAGAAATGTTAATACATGATGAAAAAAGCAATCACACGAGTTCTGCAGACAACCTGCCAAAGAAGTGAAATTACTAGAGAAATGACATGCCATGGTAGTAATGAGGAAGAAAGTACGTTATAAGCTGGGCTTTGAAGGAAAAGGCACTGCATGTGAGCAGGAGGGAAAAGGGGCAGCCTGGTGGCACACCATAGTGACACTGCTACTACAGATCCCTGCGTTTTAGAAAAAAACTTATGTGAAAATTTTAAACAATTAAATTTTCTAAGCTAACACAAATTCTCAATTTCTTATCTTTCAGACTATATTCATTGTCATGTATTGTAAAAACCTTAATAGAAAATCAACTAACAAGATTTCTTATCAATAATAGAAATTATATGAAATAACAGGCTGACAGGATCTAAAAGTAAAAATTCTGGTTTACAAATCCTTTAAAAAGCGTGGCTACACATACAACGTGCACAGATGTTTTGAACTGTATTCTTGCACCAGGCTATATTAGACCTCTCTTGATTTATCCCACTCCCGAACTCTCTCATAAAACTTCTTTTCACATCACACCCTAGCATATACTAAAGAATAGATGAAAAATCATAAAAATTTCACACTTGTGGTTGATGGAAAAACGTTATTCAATGTACTCTGCACGCACACATCTCAGCAATGTGAAACAGTGTTTTCATCCGATGGACACTGGGTCCTGTAACTGATCCCACTGATTATCCTCCTTTGTTCTGGTTACAAAGAAACTCCAAATGGTACCTGTGGACTTTTTCTAAATAATGAATGAACTATATACTCTGGATCACCAGAAGGAAATGTCATGAGATTATCCTACCTTTATATTTTCTTTATCTGATTCATTTACTTGCTCTTGAATTATTATTACTTATTTTGCAAATTACCTCAAATCCCTTGTATGGAATAAGATGGAATATAATACAAAATCTAGAACTCACAATGAAGCAGAATTAGAGGGTTAAATTTTTAATTTCCTTCTACTTTAATAAAGCAGGATTGAAAAACACATAAAATATGTTTTGCTTAAGTCCATGATACCTACTAGAATTAATATGTAATTCAACCCAATCTCCTATATAACCTTGACATCTGGTATGCCACTATTCAACAATAACATTCAAAATAATGACCCTGAGCACTATAAGAGTCTACTATTTAAATCAGTTGACTGTTTCGAATGTTTGTTCCAAAAATAGAATTAACCTGTCATCAATAGCTTAATGTGCCCTTACTGTCAAAGCATTCTCTAGTTAAACCCTTGGAAATCCCATTAAACATAATGTTGCATTATCTTACATTACCTAAATTATCTAAATATGTAATTGTGGACATTATCTAAGGTTTTATTCTGGACCTATCCCTAAACTCAGAGAATACTGTTACCCTCATAATTTTAATAACACTACATGAATACTTCCAAAATATCTATCCCATTTCCACTGGACAAACCTGTCACAATTTCAGTGAAAATAACCAAAGGGAGCTTCATTATCTCTCTTCTTCCTCACTCCCACAGTCAATCCGTTCTGAAGACCTCCTTTCTGACAACACTATCATTCTGCTCAATTCCAAGGTTTTAGTTGTCTTTGCCACTTCTCTTTATTTCAGGAATTCTATGGATTGGTCTTAACCATATTTGTAGTACTTAAGGGCCTTCAATATTCTAGGCAAGTACTCTTCTCACTGTACTACCTTTCTGGCCCTTATTTTGAGACTGGGTCTTATGAAGTTGCCCAGATTGCCCTCAGATTTGTAAATTTCCTGCCTCGTAAGTGGCTGGGATCATAGGCATTTGAAGTGTATTTTCATTTGGAATTTTTTTTTCCATTTGCAGTTTTCCTACTTCATATTTCCCTAAGTTGAGCTCTCAGCTTTACCTCTCTCTATAGACGTTCCATTCCACTCCTTGTTCTATTAGTACAGAACAAAACAACAAATAAAATCAGAACATTTTGTAAAGAAAAGAATGGCTGCTGGTTAAAAAAAGAGTAGAACGATCTTTCAATAAATTAATTGGTTAAAGACAATGCATTAAGAAGCTTCACAAGTTTCCCTTAAATCTATTTTCCTTAATGTTTTACTTCTGCTCAAGACAAACCAGGACATAAAAATTCTATTGGAGACAACTGTTAAAGATGTTAGAAACTAGTGCTGGGTTTAAATTATACATGATGAAAAGAAAATAAATCAGGAAAAAAGAACACACAAATATGCTTATAGAAAAACTGTTATTTTAAAACCCACAATAAGGAATTTTTAACTTGAGTAGGAGGAATGTGGACTGGTATGAACTTCGGGGCCACAATAATAAGGTTTTTTTTTTAATCAGAACTTTCTTCAAATCTGTGGCAATAATTTCCTATAACTTATTACATCACTGTGGCCTCCCTCAACATGAAATTTCAGGGCAACCTGGAATCTGGTCTTTCAACTAAGTATCACAGCTATCCCTAAATCACAATTTATTAATAACAGGCCAAGCAGGTTAATGCATCTACCATGCTAAGTAGCATTTCTTTATCTGGCCTCTCCTCCCTACACCTGGATACCCTCAGCCCTGCCTTAGCCAAATCTTACTTTTGAGGACATGGATCATGTCTCATCTCAGTAATGAAGCCTTCTACTTATTAACTATGACTGTATTTCCTTATGTGTGCATAATCAGTATCACACTGCTCAGAAGCTAACTACTCTCCAATTGTTTCCTATGTATGATTTCCAAGGTGATCGTATCTATCCTCATGGATTTAATTACAAACCATACACTGATTCACAACCCACATTCTTACCCTGTTTGCTAAACTTCGGACTCATGCACCCATCTGCCTAGCTGATCACGCCAGTGGGTGTCCAATGGGCATCCCAGATTTAACATGCATGTCAAGCATAACTATTAATTTTTACCAGCAAAACACAATGAAGCCCTCTAGACCTACTCATTTCAGCCTCATTATGTGTCCAGTTCCTCAGGTCAAAAACTAGCTTTCCCCCTTCATATCCCACTTCAATCCACTAGAATTTATTGGTGTTAATCCCCAAATAAAAATGAGCCAAACCATTTCTCTTCATTATAACTTCAAGTTATCATCACCTCTACCTGAACACCTAAGTTTCCTAATTAAGCTCTTTATTTCCACTCTTTCTGAGAATCCATTCTTCAAAACACCCTGGATGATCCACTCAAAGCCAAAATCAACAATGTAACCCTCCATCTTGATAAACTCACCACAATCTAGAAGGCCTGCTGTCTCTACTTTTGTAAGCTCAACTTCTGCCACTCTATTGATTGCCCGTAATTCTTTGGCAGCAATGTTTTGTTTTGTTTTTTCTCTCCACTTCTTGGTATGTGTCAAAGGATTTCTCCACTGGCATTACCCCAGCTTTGTTCTTTATCCACAGCACCCTTGATATAGCTGCCTCCTTTTAGGTCTCTGCTCAAGCAGATCTTCTGTAGAGAGGCCCATGATCACTAGCTCACTGTGGTATGGGAACTAGCCTGTTTTACTTACTAAAATACAAGGTTCTTAAATCCTTAGAGGGCAGATATCAGGCATAAATGTTTATATTTTGATTACAGTTTGCCTACTAAAATCCTAGGCATATAAAATACCCAATAAATACCTAATGAGCAACTTACAAGGAGAAATTTCTGCAATTTGAAACTATAAATTTCTAAAGCCAGATAAAAATGTAGAGAAACTGCAAAAGGGCTAATGACATGATTTCTACTAAGCTGTTTAAAACAGCTTGGTATTGACTTGAACAAGTTTTCCTAAACTATCCAAAACACTAATTTCTACTGCAACGATTTAAACTTCACTAAAATGACAAACAATAGGCAAATTATTCTAGTAAACACACTGAAGTCTTACTTAATGTTATAATGTCCAGTTTTCAGTGTACATCTATCAGGGAGCTGAGCAAGTTTCCTGGAGAGCATTTTAAAATACTTTCTGCATTCCTGCATTCCCGTGTTCTGTTCATAATCAGTAGAAGCAGAAAGTGGTAATCCATCTCGGACACGAACAACTGAGGCAGACAGAATCACAGACATTTCAACCGACAGAGAAGACCTAAAACAAAATGAATAACTTGGTTAGATAAAAATTAAATTCAAAGCCAGTAAGCATATGCAAAAATGTTACTAATAATCTAGTGATACTAATTAAAGCAATGGCATATGGACTTCACTTGACAAATTAGCTTTTAAAACAATACTTGCTTCTGTCTGGCATTCTCATTAAGTATACATCAAAGTAAAAACTGCTATAAAACCATTCTCAAAACAATTTGCAACTCTGACAAGAGTTTAAAAACATGTATAGCTGCTGACCTTAGTAAATTTAGATATCTAACCCTATTTAGAGGAAAATAACTAGAGATCCAGAAAAAAAATCTACACTGATATCCTACTACTGGAATAACTAAATACAACCTAAAAATTCTACAATAGGGTGATGATTAAATAAAGTAAACCAGTATGACAGAACTATGCAGCAACTAGAAGGTAAGTGTACAATAAAAGGGAAAATGTTAGTATGTTCAGTTTTACAAAAAGCAGGATAAAAATTGCATATGGAGAAAATCGAGAGATATAGGAAAGGTACCAAAATCAAAAGAATGCTCATTTCCAGGAAAGAGTATTTTGGGTGACTGTTATTTTATAATTTCCTGCATATTTGTAATATTGAAGAAAAGACATATATTATTTTCCCTTTTCTAAAACCACACTTTATTGATAGATTTTAAATATACATAATAATCACATTCATCATAGAAAGTTTGTACCTAAGCATAATATAATTTTTTTTGTCAGTTCCCTATATTCCCTTCAACCCCTCTTCTCCTCATTTACAAAAGATTTGGTTTCTACTTTTTTCCCTTCTCTCTCTCATTTTACTTTTCCCTTCCCATTTGAACATGTTCTCCCTATTTCACAATGCCTGTTGTACATTTTGGTCCTTATTTACACTTTCAGTTTCTCATGCCAGAGAAATAATGTGGCATTTACACATGTGTATCCAATTCATTTCACTTAAAAGTGTGGTTGCAAAGTGCATCTATTTGCCTAGAAATGTCTCAAGGTCTATCTATTATCTATATATATATACATACATATATATATATATATATATAATAATCAGAAAATAACTTTTATCCAATATATTTCAAATTGTAAACTAAAAGAATACTGGTTTTATTGTTCTTAATCTTCTTACCAAAAAGTAAATCATATTGGACATTTTTATTGTATGCTGATCATAATTTACAACAAAAGATGAAATTTGGGCCAGGGAGATGGCTCAGTAGAATAAGCGCTTGCCCAGCAAGCACAAGGTCCTGAGTTCAATCCCCGGTTCTGCCAAAGAAAGAAAAATGAAATTATTTTATAGGCCTGATTCTGAAACAAATCAGATAACTTAAGCTCACATAAGAAGTTGGGCGTTGGATCAGAAATGCAAACTGTAGATCCACCCCCCAAAATTCGGATCTACCATCTGAAGATACTCAGGCCCCAACCCACAATTTTAACAAATTCCCAAAGTGGTTAAAATGCTTACTGCTTTTAGGCCCATATTTTGAAAACCACTAACTTATAACATATTCACCACCTGAGATTAAGTGATTCTTTCCTGTCAGGCCATCAGAGTGCAGTATCACTAAGTTTTTCTTTTCTTTTCTAGCATTAAAGGTAACTGGTAAAAACGTCAAAAATTCGATAGGATTTCATAGGCTTTTTTCAGAGATAATATTATTCCAGAAATCAATCTTTACCTGTCCACTTACAATAGGTCAATATTATCCCATTTAAAAAAAAATGAGCAAACATCAAAAAGTGTCATAGAAAACAAATTGGTGCAGAGCTTGTACATCAGAAGTTGATAGTTTCCACTGCTGTATAAATCCTAAATCTGACTGTCCGTTTATGGTGGTAAATGATTTTATAATAAAATCTAATCCAACTAATAATGCAAAGCATTAAATTTATTACATCCTTTTCCTTTTTTAAGAAGGAAATGGGAGGAATCTCTAGGCATTAATATGTCATTGCTCTCTAACATTTTTCTTCTGTAGTTATTTAAAAGGAGAAAAACATAGCAGTAAATTAAACCAGTCTTTTTACAATGGTGTAATCTTCAAATTAAAATCTTGATGTTATGTACCCAAATCAGGACTACTGTCCCCATTCATCTAGTTCTGTTTTTTTCTTTTAAAAGATATTAAGAGAAAGGTGGGAACCATGAAAGAATGGTATCTCTACCATAAACTCTTTTTAGATTTTATTTAATTGTTAAACCATAATGGTAACATTAGCCCAAGTGTAAGAGGAAAATCTCTCTATGCCCTATCATTATATCTAAATATAAAAATACTGTCTTTTTAGAAGTATGACCATTCTGGGGATTAATGTGAAAAACTTGTCCTTATTAACCTGTAAGTCCCATCCTTTCTGTAAACATTTACTGAGTATCTACCATAAATTAGATCATTATAACAGACATTACATAGTTCCTGTTCCAAGAAATAACATTCCAAAATAGAGAAATTCAAATGAAAAGAATATAATACAAGCTTTATTGGCTACCACTGTACTAACCTGAAAACTAGTAGACATACTTGCATTTTAAAATTTATAATACACACCTCAGGCTGGCAACCAAAAGCAAAACACAGCAGTTATATTCACTGTCATGATCCTTAAAAGGCTGTCTGAGGGCTGTTTCTATTTATCAATCAATAATTTTTTAGTAGAAAAAGGAACCAAACCAGTTGAATCTATTAAAAGACCCTGGAGTAAATAAAGAACAACATTAAGCTTTAACTTGCTAGACACATTCCAATCATCTTAGGATAAGCAGTCTCTTCTCTATCAACACAATAAACACACCACTCTCATTTCTTCTTTTTACTTTCTTCCAAAACCCAAACCAAAACAAAATCTCTAATATAAACTGTACATACCAAAACTAAGCTAAACGCCCAGAAAGTGGTTGCTGTGGTTTGGGGATTTTTGCAAGGAAGACAATATAATACAGGACTCATTTTATAATGAATCACCCAAAGATTATATACAACAAATGCAGGAAACCTATCCACGTACTAAACACTAAAGAATCCAGCTGAAGGCCTAGAGCTCATAACAATGCCTCCCACAAGTAACTGAAGGCCGAGATCCCATAATGAAGTCTCACGCCAGGCCAGGCCCACTTCATGGAAAGGCCCAAAGGTCAGTCAGTGGTGAAAGCTAGAAAGCCTATGCTAGAAGTAAGATGAAGAATCTGTGCTAGTAGGCTGAAGGATCTGAACTACAGCTAGGAAGCAATGCTCAAGGTAATCACCAGAGTTTCCCCCCAAAAGTACCACCGCCATCCTTAGCAACAGTGAGGACCCGAGCACCTCCAGCAATGAGGAAAGCTGAATTCCCATCAGGAAAGTCAATCGACAAGCTTCTCCATGAGACTGAGGTGCATGATCTTCCCCTCTGGTGCCAGGAAGTAATGCTCCAGATGAGGACCAGAGCTCCTCCAAAGTTCATTACGAAAGCCAGACTGACAAGGTCCTCCAGCACAACAGCCCAAGAGAACTTGCAGCTTCCAACAGCTTCTCCAAAAAGCCTCCCAAACAGCATTTGGCAGCTTCTTCTGCCCTTATGCGGCTGGCAACAACCCTCAGGTGGACCTCCCATACTCAACACCACAGTAATTTAATTCAGCTGAGTATAATAAGCTGACCAGTTTGAAATCCACTACAGCAGTGGTTCAGAAAAACAAGGAAGCTTAACCAGTGGCTATGGAAAGCAAGAGTTCATGACAACCACATGGAAGCTTTCCAAACGGTAGTAGTTTTGGGGGTGTATATTTGTTTTTAATTTTATCAGGACCACAGGTGAATTTTTCAGCCACTAACCCTTACTTTTAACACACACACAAAATTACATTTGACTTTAATAATAACAGAAAACTCACAAGCAATTGGAATAGTGCTCTATATTTCATTTCTCCCACTGTTGAAGGAAAAAGCCCAAATTAGAATCTAGGTAGATCTATGAAGGCTGAGGAAAATAAAGTCACACAATGACAAACTAGCTGGCTAGCAATCTCTTAAACCCAATATAGCGAGACACTGAGCTCTCACCTCTAGAAAATCGTCCAATAATGAGCATAGGCCCGAGCCATCTGGAAGTCATCTTGCAAAAAAATAGTAAAACCCCAAATATAGTTTTTATATCTACCAGCCAAAGGCTTTCATTCTCCTTTTACAGATTAAAAAAAAAACAAAAACTTTATCCTAGAATCACTTAATGTTTCTTTTTACGCTATCATTTCCCAAACCTCAATCATGCAAGCATTGCCATCAGAATTCTTACCTTGCCTTCATATTTCCTGTATTCTTACTGTATTTTTCAAACACTGATCTTTATCTGACTTTAGCCCTATACTTTCAGCAAGATCTGTGGGATCTGCTTTTGGTTAACAAGGTTTTTCTCATAATTTAAAGAATTTTCATTTCAAGTGTTCATGTGTAAAAATTTCAAGTTTTTTAAATGTCCATTTGCTTATAAAATGATCGTACATATGACAATGTCAAAGTTTGGGAAGACTGGGTGTTGCAGGGCATGTCTGCAACTCTAGCACCCAGGAGGCTGAGGCAGGACGTTCACCTGAAGTTCAAGGCTAGCCTGGGCTACAAAGTGAGTTCAAGGGCAGCTGAACTGCATACTGATACTTTGTCTCAAAAAAAAGACCAAAACAAACAAACCAAAAAAAAAAAAAAAAATTATTTTGAGAAACACTACTTTGGTATATGTTATTAAAAGTTTTGAGATCTGGCTTATAATTGTGACATAGAGAACAGGATAGAGTATGTTAAGAAAACAGAAACTAGTATTTATTCTTCTGCTTTGCTTGTGTCTTCTACCTCACTAGCAGTCTCTTGATACTCTCAGTTAAAGGCACTTGCACTGCACAGTATTTTAAGACCTCAAACTCAGGGTGGGATTACACTCCCACTTAGGAACAAACACTCCAAAACATGTACAATGTATCAATCCCCAACTTTTAGGCAGTGCCACATAATATATAGATGGTAGGCAAAGCCTCCATTTTACAGGAGGAAACCTGGAACCAGGCTGTACTGGTTCACATACAAGTTCTGCCACACACACGCCATGTAATTTTCAGCAAGCTTTGCCTTTATAAACCTCAGCTTCCTTACATATAAAATATGGTTGCAATAGTAGCTCAGAGGGTTCCACTGCTAACAGTAAATAGACTCTCCCCATAGGATCATGTAAACCACCTAACCTTGCCTTAACCCTGCCTTCTAATATGCTAAAAGTGCTATACACTATATAGTATTCAGTATTTGCTATTCATATACTGGATTGATCCTCTCTGGATTGATTACCCTCATTTAAGCTTTCCAATGACCTGTCTGCTGGGTACTACTAGTTTCCTTTCACCTTCAAGGAAACTCAAACCCAGAAAGTTTAAGCGATTTGCTCAGTCCCTAAACTAGCAAGCAGGCGTTTAAATTTAGAACTAATCCTAAAAACCCTATGAGACATTGCATCTCAATATCGCCAAACTTCTTACAGACAGGAAAATCACTTCATCCCTTTGATGGGACACAAGTTTCTTTCACACAGCAACAGGAAAATTTGTCACACACTTAAAAGGAGTAAATTGATGTGATGGCTCTCAATATTGTAAATATTGGGATGTCCTATTAATTTAGGGAATGCTTACAGGTGTCAGATTCAAGGTACTGCTTAATTCCTTACAACCTTGGAATGTGAACAAATACCAGTGACTTGGAACGTGACTTAGTTTTAAAAAGTGTTTCACCTATCAACTGGGACCCTACCGTGTCCAATGTGGTTGCTTACACTCTGGCTCCAGACTGGGCTTTACCTCAGCTGAAGGAAAAAATTCTAACGCTGTTTTTACTACCAGAGAGATTAAAGCCGGCGAGGGTTCGGAGTTGTCTTTTGCAGAGCTCTATTTGCCAAGACTTCTTTTGGGCCACTTCGTTCCCAAAGTGCTAACAGGGCCTCAAGGATTTTCCGTGAGCCAGCGCGGGCAAATCTCTGGATTCAAAGCGCTTTCGATCCTCCACAAAACCCACGGTAAAGCCACTAGTTTAGTCCTACCCTGCCTCGAAAATACAGGAAATGCCCCCTTAAATTCTCTCGGGTCACCTAACAGGTGAGGTGGAGCCCTGTGCTTCTGACATCTGGGGCCAGTAAGCGCCCACACCAACCGCTGGCAGCCGAGGGCGACGGTCCCCTCCCTCAGACGTCCCTGCTAGGCTGCCTTGTACGCGGCACAGGCCAGACGAGGAGCAGCCGCCGCCCGTGCATCTCACGGGCCCAAAGTGAATGGGACGGAGTCCTCGCCTGTGCAACCCTAGAACTTTGCGACCCAACTACATCCGGCTCCTTCGGCACAGGCCCGCTCCCAGACCTGCGCAGGCCGAGACAGGCAGCGGAAGAACGAGGGCAGCGGCCAGCCAGGGGTCCCAGCGACCCTAAACAGGGAGGAAAGAGGACTGGAAGGGGCTGAGCAGTACCTGTCGAACCTGGACCGGCCGCTCCTAGTGACGCACCACGCAGTGCATTGTGGGGCCGAGAGTGGCCTCTAGGCAGGGATGCCCCGCGTTCAACGTGGCTGGTGCCAGGAGTTAAGTTCCGCCCCCACCCGCTCAGCTTGCCCAGACCAATCAGATTCTGTGGGAAGCATTCTCTGACCCGCCCCCTTCCGGGGGGCCTCCTTAGTCCCGCCTCCGCAGGAGAGATTGGCAGGCTGTCACATACCTGCGCCGGGAGATTGCATAGTCCTCTGGAAATTCAACTCCTCCCTCAGAAAAAGGCTAATCTCCTGCGCCTACTGCTCAGTATCTGGAAGTAGTTTTTTCTCTGACACACAGCTCTACTGTGAACACTTTAGGAAAGCGGGAAATCTTCCTCTGGATGAGCAAGGAAAAGAACTGCCCGCATCTGGCATCAACCTTAGAAGAAAAATAACCTTGGCTAAGAAGGGCCAGCTACTGTCCCCATATTCTCTCCCAGCGTTTGCATGGCCTCGTAGTAGACAAGCATTTCATATTGTTTTCTTTTTTTTTTTTTTTTTTTTTTTTTTTGAGACAGGGTCTCACTATGCAGTTCAGGCTGGCCTTAAGCTCACTTTGTAGCTCAGGCTGGTCTTGAACTCACAACAATCCTGCTGGGATTACAGGCATGCGCCACCACGCCCGGCACATATTGTATATTGTATTATTAAAGAAGCCCACTCTGGGGGGAGGGCGGGCGTGGCATGTGTTGCCTGGGATTGCACCGCTATCCCTGCGCTTGCTTAAGTTTGCCTAAGCAGGCACGTTAGACCGTTGAGCTATCTTGCTGGCCCAGTAACTAGACAAATTAAGCCACTTACTGATTCAGAGAATAAAGAATGAGGAGCAAATGTTTTCCTGCTTGTTAAATTTCAGATACTTACAAATGGAAATGTCATTCAGGTTTGAATAAATATGTCTAGAGTTCAGAAGAAAGATAACTAATTATATAAATTTAGTGGTTGTTGGAGTGAGTGAACCCAGCAATTCTGTCCTTCTGGCTATACAGTCAACAGAAATGTATTCATATGTTCATGAAAAAAGTATATGTATAAGAATGTTCATAGGGCGGTGGAGATAGCTTGGTGGCATAAATACCTGCCTAGCAGCGCAAGGTCCCGAGTTCAGTCCCCTATACCACATGCCATGCTGGCCCCAGGACCAAGGCTCTCTGTGCCAGCCACTCAGGTGTGGTGGTGCAAATCTGTAATCCCAGCACTAGGAAGGCTGAGATAGGAGGATCACTATGAGTCTGAACTGCGTAGCAAGACCCTGTATCAAAAAAAGAAAAGAATGTTCAAAGGATGAATGAGTTTTAGTATTTTTACATAGTAGAATACAAAAAAGAACAATATACTACTATTGAATTTCATAATAACAAAAGAAATGAAATAAGTCAGGCAAAAAACATGCATACTATATGATTCTGTTTATTTTTATTTTGCTTTTTTCCTGCCTCAGGTTTATTTGTACAAAGAGCACAGGAGGACACCAGCCCCGACAGATGGTACCCTGGGGGGGGGGCACCAGTCCTTCTGTTTCTATGTCAGCAGATGAGAGTCTTTTACTATAGAGCCTTTGTGGGGGCCTGGGCACCTTTGGGAGCTTGGGCTGGAGCAGAAGCTGGAGCCTGGGCCTTGGTTGGAGCAGAAACTGGAGCCTGAGCCTTGGCTGGAGCCTGGGCCTTTGGCCAGCAAAGCCCATAACCTTTGGCAATGCGGGCACAGATATGCTTCCCAAACTTGGCGTGGTATAGGCAAGTCAAGTGAGCCTGTGATGTACTACCTGTGGGATGATCTTGGGCTTGACCTCCTTGGGCTTGACGAGGGCCTTGATGGCCTCAGTGCATGCACTGATGGCCTTGGCATTGTTTGCTTGCACCTTCTGAAGTCCTTCTTTTTGTGCTTCTTGGAAAAATACATGTTCCTGAGGAACTAACTTGGGATCTACCCCCTTCAGAGATTCGTATCTTTGTGGCCAAGGTTTCTTGATGCCATTTCTGTGCCATTTTTGGGACTGGTTATGCGTAGTGTGGTTCTTGGACTTGGTCATAACTGCACTGTAAACCACTGCTCTGAGTCTATTTATAGCATGTTCAAAAACCTAAATACTATAGGTTATAGAAATCAGAATATTGGGCCTTTCCAGTAGCAGCGGCGGGAAACGGGCTGCTGGCTCTGTGTAGGCCTCTGAGGAGGTGAATCCGGCATGTATCCAAACCATCAGAACCACCACCATGACGGTGGGCAAGAGCAGCAAGATGCTGCAGCGCATTGACTACAGAATGAGGTGCGTCCTGCAAGATGGCCAGGTCTTCATCGGCACCTTCAAGGCTTTCGACAAGCATATGAACTTGATCCTCTGTGACTGTGATGAATTCAGTAAGATCAACCCAAAGAACTCTAAGCAAGCAGAAAGGGAAGAGAAACGAGTCCTCAGTTTGGTGCTGCTGCAAGGGGAGAACCTAGTCTCTATGACAGTGGAAGGACCTCCTCTCAAAGATACTGGCATTGCCCGAGTGCCACTTACTGGAGCTGCTGGGGACCCAGGAATCGGTAGGGCTGCAGGTAGAGGAATCCCAGCTGGTGTTCCCAAGCCACAGGCTCCTGGGCGAATCCGTGGGGTTGGTGGGCCATCCCAATAGGTGATGACCTCACTAGGAAGAGGCACTGTCGCAGCTGCTGCAGCTGCTGCCACAGCTAGTATTGCAGGGGCCCTGACCCAGTACCTGCCTGGCCATGGGGGTCCTCCTCCACCTATGGGCTGAGGGGCACCCCCCCCAGGAATGATGGGCCCTCTTCCTGGCATACGACCACTTATGGGTCCCCCAATAGGGATCCCTCTTGGACGAGGGACTCCTATGGGCATGCCCTCTCCAGGGATGCGGCCCCTTTCCCCAGAGCCCCCTCCACCAGGAATGCGCCCACCAAGGCCCTAGACTCATCTTGACCCTCCTCTCCCCCCTGTCTGTCTCCTATGAGGCTGTACATAGTCCTTTTATTTCCTTGTGGCCTATGAAACTGGTTTATAATAAACTCTTTTAAGACAATATTAAAAAAAAGAAAAAGAAATCAGAATATTGGTTAAATTTAGGAAGTGCTGTTAATATTTGAAAAAAGAACACTAGGAGATTTCTGAAGTTCTAATTTTTTACTCCATCTGTGTGCTGTTTACACTATACCTTCAATTAATGAAAATTCTTCAAATTGTATGCCTATTATTTTTGTAACTTTAGTGTTTTATTCAATAGAAAATTCATATTTCAAAAAATATTGTGGTAGATTAACAACTGCTGGTCAACTTGTAACACCCAACTGAACTGAATCATGGTGGTGCTGAGTATGGAGGGCCCACCTGAGAACTGTTGCCAACAACATAAGGAGAACCAGAGAAGTGGGCTACTGATTGTCCTGGAGAAGTCTGCCCACACTGGCTTTTCTGATAGGAAGTTGGCAGTTCTCGTGGTTGGAGGAGCTTGGGACCTCGTAGTCACTGAGAATAGCTGCAGTTCACTTGGGGGAGCTCTGGTCTTTACTTTGAGCATCATTGATTCCTGGCTGTGGCGGAAAAGGTGTGTGCTGTTGATCCTCTGGAGAACCTTGTCGCTCTGGCTTTCCTGATATGAACTTGACTGTTCTCATCATCAGAGAACAAGAGAGCTTATTATTGCTTAGGATGGCTGGCATTCTTTTCAGAGGGGCTCTGATTCCTACAATGAGCATTGCTTCTTGGCTCCAGTGCAGATCCCTCAGCCTGCAGGCTCAGATCCTTCATCCTGCTGGTGCACACTTTCTAGCTTCTACCTTTGGACCTTTCTAGTGCAGATCCTTGAAACAAACTTGCATGGGACATGGTCATGGGCTCTAGGCCTCCAGGTGGACTCATGGCGGGCACTGCCATGGGCTCTAGATCTTCAGTGGGACTCGGGTAGGACCTTGCTGTGGGATCCAGACCCTCATCTGGATTCTTTGGGTCTCTAGTGGACAGATCTCCCACACTCTTTTGCATTTGTCTCTTGGGTAAATATTACAAAATAATCCTGTATTAATGTGTCCTGTATTAATTCCTTTTCCTTGCATACTCTGACTGCAACAGATGTTAAGTGTGATGAAATTACCACCAAACTAAATTTACCATAAGCAATAGTAAGCCAAATCTACGAAACAAGTATATTCAGACATTGGACAGGTCAGGTAAAGTAAGATCAGAATCCTAGAAAGAAAGAAAACTAACAAGATGAGCCCCCAAAACTTACCCCAATTGCTTTCTGGAGTTGTTTACCTAAGCACAAGAAACAAAGAAGCTAGAGTGTTTAAAACCTGGGACATTTTGTAAAAAGACCACAGAAAACCCACACTAGAAATAAGGCTGCATTAGCCCAAAAGCTGATATAAAAGTAAATTACCTGCTTGCTTGAAAAAAATTTAAATATTGAGAGATTTGCAATTTTTCCAAAATTTGGAGTTGACCAATGACAGCTATAAACAACAATTAAAGCAGTGACTGCCAGGAAAAGAACCTGTGTGAGAGGGAAACACCCCTCAGGCTCAGGCTGGAAATGTATTTACAGTGGCATAATTTTAACAATATTTGAAATTTAACTAAAATTTATTTTATTAAATTTAATTAAAGGTATGGGCAAAAGATTAAGAAAGCTAAATTACCATTTGCATTATGGGAAATGAACTTATGTAAAATGACAATATTATCAGTATAAACATGTTGGTTAGATAACTTTCATAATATGAAGATAAAAGATCAAAAGTGGTGCCTCAGGAAAGTGGGAAATGGGATGGGGGATTCTAGTTATTAAAATCAGGTTTAAAAGAAAAGAAAAAAAATTAGTTGTCTTTAAGCAAAGACAATAAAATCTAGGTAATCAAATAACATTCACACTTACTAAAAAATTACTAAGCATGATGCTTGTGATATGCATTCCTATAATCAGAGCACTGGGGAGGCTGAAGCAGGAGGAGCACCATGAATTCAAGCCCAACCTGGGCTACACAGTAAGTTCAAGGCCAACATTAGCTATGCAGTGAGACATTTGAGGAAGTAGGAAAATGTAAACCATAAACTGAAAAAAAATAAGTCAATAGAAAAGAGGTCCAAAAAAAAAAAGTTCAAAGTTGGTAAAATTGTATTTTAATACAAAAAAGACTTCAGAGCCGCTATCACAAATAGTTGAGAATTTAAAGAAACATAAATATATGTGAGAAATGAAAACCATAAAAAGAACCACATCATGGCGCATGCCTATAATCCCAGCGCTTGGGAGGATGAGGCAGGAGGATCATTGCAAGTTCCAGATCAGCCTGAGTTACAAAGTGAGCTCAAGGACAGCCTGAACTGCGTAGTGAGACCCTGTCTCAAAAAGGGCCAAGAGAATCACATCAAACTTCTAGAGTAGAAATATATGATATCTGACAATAACATTTTACTGTGTGGGCTTACCGACAGATTAGATATTGCCAGACAAAGGATCGATGAGCAAAGAAACTGCAAATGAATTAGCTAGGGGCTGGCAATGGAGCTCAGCAATTAAACTCTTGCCTAGCATGCTCAAGGCCCTGGATTCAATTTTCAGTACTGTTTCTTCTTAAAGGAAAGGAACAATCTATATTATAACCCAGAAAGAAGAAAACTTAGAAAATTAACAGTCTTAGTATCCAGTAGTCTACACAAAGTTATTTAACAATGTAATGAGAGCCTCATGAGAAAAAGGGGAAAGGGACAAAAATGCATTTGAATTAATAATGGCCATTTTTTTTCTGAGTTGGGTCAAACAAATAAACCCACAGACAGACCTCCTCTGTAAAAGATAAATAAAAAGCCAAACCTAATCCCAAACAGAATCCACATAATGAAAACCATACCAAGTCACGTTACACCCAAACTGCAAAAAGCCAATATTAAAATACTAGAAACAATGAATGAAATTCTGAAATCAAAATGCACATAGGGAGCAACAATAAAAGTAGGACAGCAGGTCTGCAATGAGGGCTAAATCACAACACAAACCAGATAAGGACACAGTGGGTCTTACAAGCAAGGAAAGGTTCTCTGCCTGTAAGAAAAATCTCTACTGTCTGGGCGCTATGTCCCAGGAAGGTGCTGACTGCAGTCTTCAGATCAGAAAGAATGGAAGTCAAACTATAATGGGGTAAAATCTTTAAATCCCTAAAAGAAAGGGCTCTGATAACCTTGAGCTGTATGTCCAGCAACAATTCCTCTGGGAAATAAGAGTGATAACAAATGCCTGAAGGCCTCGCTAAGAAGAAGGCTGAGGCAGGAGGATCATTTGAGCTTGGGAGTTCGAGGCCAATCTGAGCAACAACAGTGAGACCCTTGTCTCTTAAAAATTAAGAAAGAGCCAGTGAGTGAGTGAGTGAGAGAGAGAGAGAAGCAGAGAGAGACAGAGAAAGAACTTGATTTTCAAGTAATAAATGTTGAAAAATTTATTATCATATCTCAATTAGTGTATAATAAATATTAAAGAAAGTTTTCAGATTAAATAAAAATGATTCCAGGTAGAATGGTACTTCATCCAAGAGAAATGAAAACATCTAAAAGAAGATTTTTTTTTTTCTGGAAGGCCAAATAGCTTAGCAGATTAAAGCAAGTGCAAGCAGAAGCAGGGGCCAGGGGTTTGATCTCTGGGCCTGCTGTGCCTGGCCCTGCCCCTGGGTCACGCTGAGAGGGTGATTGAAACTGGACGTGGTGTCGCTTGTAATCCCAGCTCTTAGGAGGCTGTAAACAGGCAGATCATTATGAGTCTGATCTAGTAGTGAAATCCTGAACACCCTATAGACCCTTCCTGAAAAAAATACAAAAAAAAAAAAAAAAGATTTTTCTTCTTTTAAAAATTTGCCTAATATAGTAAACTATTTAAAGCAAACATAGTGACATGCTTTATAAGCTTGTAATAAGTAAAGAAGAAAGTATATGTTTATAAGACATAATTGTGCCTCAGCTTCCACACATTGGTACCTAGGCTATGTATTACACTTATTGAGGACACAAGGGATGGTGACATTTTTGTGGCTTATATGCTCTCGGTCATTCATTCTTTATTTCTTTTACTGATGTGATCTGTGTAGTATTCCTGTCAGTGGCCCATCTGCGGGGCCCCTACTTCGCCAGCTTCCGTGAACCATTTCCCTGATTCTCTGCAGTGAGGCCCTCTGGCTGACACCCTGACTTTGCCAATCATCGTGGTAATCATGGTCCCACCCCCGATTATTGTGCTAAGCAGTGCCTTGACTTTTGTTTATTCAGTACCCTTTGATATGAAAGACCACTTTTTTTGGAGGGGTACCAGAACTTGAACTCAGGACCTTGTGCTTGCCAGGCAGGCCCTTATACTGCTGAGCTGTATCCCCTTCCCTAAAGAGCCATCCTCTGCTACCACCAGCCCTGGCTTTCAGACACAGCCCCCCCCCATCCTGTTAGTGATGACTCTCAGCTCAGCTCAGTCCTCAGGACCTTCCCACACTCTGACAAATCTTCGAGCCACACAGAGAGTAGCAAGTCCAGCATGCCACGTCTGCTTCAGACTCCTCCCTCCACGGCCTGCCACTGAGGTGCTGTGATTCCGCCTTCTGATTGGCCCATCATTTTCTCACCCTTACAGGAGCGAATTCACATCACCTTCTTGGGGCCCAGGTTCTTGCTAGATGTTAAGTCCTGCATCACAAGCGCCCCATGTCAATAAACTCGTCCCTCCTCTGTGGCATGCTCTGGCTCCTTAGTATGCAGTCACAGTGCCCTCCTTTCACTCCTCCTGGGAATAGTGCCCAGACTGTGCAGCTTCTTTGGTTGGAGAGCCTTTCCTTGCTTAGAAGGCCCACTATGTCCTTAGCGGGGTTGTACTGTGACTTAGCCCTCATTGCAGACCTGCTGGCCAAAGGGGAGTTGAGGACACATGTTGGCACATGTTGCTCTATGAAGAAAGCTGCCAGTTCTTAATATGGAAAGCTTAACATGCAGGCTCAGAAGGATCAAAGGAGACTGCAGTAGTGTACGAAGTATCAACATTTCAGGGCCATCTGCTTATATGACCTCTTTCCACATGCCCTGTTTTCTTTCCAGTGTTTCCCAACCTGGAGTTTAACCTCTGCTTTAAAATCCTGGGCCAGCCAAATAGCTCAGCAGATTAAAGTGCCTGCAAGCAGGCACAAGGGCCAGAGGTTTGATCCCAGGGCCTGCCACGCTGGCCCCGCACCACCCAGCGTACTCTGAGACAGCCATTATGGTGGTGCGTGCCTGTAATCCCAGCACTTGGGAGGATGTAAACAGGAGAATCACTGAGTCCCATGTAGTAGTGAGACTCTGAACACCCTGTAGACCCTTCCCTAAAATACAGAATTAATTAAATTAAATCCTACTTTTGGATGGGAATGTAGCTTGGTGCCTGCCACACAAGCACAAGGCCCTGAGTTTTATTCCCAGTACCAAAAAAATACATAAATAGCTGGGCGTGATGGCGCAGGCCTGTAATCCCAGCACTCGGGAGGCTGACGCAGGAGGATTGTTGTGAGTTCGAGACCAGCCTGAGCTACAAAGTGAGCTTAAGGCCAGCCTGAACTGCATAGTGAGACCCTGTCTCAAAAAGACAAATAAATAAATAAATAAATAAATAAATAAATAAATAAATAAAATAACATCCTACTTTATTGTGTTCAAACCTCATAAGTCTTAGGTTTTGTATTGGGCCTGTCTCACCCTCCTACTAGAGATAAAAATTATTTAAAAAATATATATATGCAACTAGTTGGCTTCTAATGTTCACACCTGGTTTTTAACAGCCTGTTACCTTTCACCATTTGTTTTTCTGCAGTGCCTCCACAGTAATCAGTGATAACCATCCAATACATTTTCCTTACAGCTACTCCTTTCTCCAGACATCTGAGTGTTTGATACATTTGGCCCTATGTTAGGTCAAAATGGTCAGTGTTTTCTATTCTTGCATCAGAAAGTCACTGGGATGTTCTGAGATGGGTCTGGCATCAAATTAGGTTGTTCTCTGAGTCTGGAGCACATGCTGAAGGCTGAGCGGCAAGGCTCCCCTTGAAGGAGGATCTGGGCAGGGAATCACTGCCAACTGTACACAAGCCCTTGTCCTAAGCCTGAAAATAGTCCCATGGAATCAGCAAACTCAAATTGAAGGACATTTTTTAAAACTGACCCATGTTATTAAAAACTATCAGTATCCCTGGGGTATTTAATCTGATTATCAATGGATTATGCTGAGAGACACATAGGAGATTAGTGAAGTACATTGCTGAATGTTTTGAGAGCCCTGGGGCATGATCTTGGGGACTATACCAACCCCTCTCTCTCTGTCACTCCTTCCCCGTGCTTTGCTTCCTGGCTACTATGACATGGGAAACTTTGCCCCTCTATGTCCTTCCATCGTGCTGTTCCTGTTTTAGAGAGAGCTGACCATAGACTAAAACCTCCACTAATATGAGCCAAATTAAAACCCTCCTCCTTTAAACTGCAGGTGCTTTGTCTCAGCAGTAGGAAAGCAGACCAATATAGTCAAGAAAGGTGAAGAAACAATGAAGGTATTTTCCAGATTTGAGAAGACTAAAGAGATCTGTGTACAATCTAAATTCTGTGTACAATCCCGAGTTAGATTCTGGATTTAGGGAAGAAATAATCATAAGAAACATGATTTGCACAACTAATAACATTCGAATGTGGAAAATGGATTAGATAGGGTTACTGTATCGATATCAAATATTGATAATATTCAAGTAACAACAATAGTTGTTCTGATTTTGACTATTTAAAAAATTTAGTTAAGGTTAAATTTGAAAATTGAAGAAGTGTGGATCTTCTAAAATGTCAATTATGCATGGTGAAACAACAATATGTTGCATTGTAGGTTAAGATATATTATGTATAATGTTACCTATTTCTATTTTTTAAGGGGATCAACTAGATAATTTAAAATTACATAGGTAGCATGCATGTCACTGCTATTGGACAGCTCTGTTTTATGCTGGTAATTTGTAATGAAATATAATAATCATGTATGATTATTATATAATAAAATGTTATATAATAGTATACAATTATCAAGGTTAATTCTGGGATTTTCACCATCCCTTTTTCTTTTTGACATTCCACTTGGAGATTGCACTATTGGTATGTGATACGGTTCCAGCAAAGCCTAAGCATTTATTTATTTATTTATTTTTGTCTTTTTGAGACAGGGTCTCACTATGCAGTTCAGGCTGTCCTTAAGCTCACTTTGTAGCTCAGGCTGGTCTCCAACTCACAACAATCCTCCTGCCTCAGCCTCCCAAGTGCTGGGATTACAGGCCTGCGCCACCACGCCCGGCTAAAGCCTAAGCATTTAAATCATGGTGCAGGACAAAAAAGCTCAAGCATTTGTGTTCTCATCTCTGCACAGGCAGCCCCTTAATACGAGATGGGAATAAAAGAAGGAAGGTTGGAATTAGAAAATCATTATTTCCATCTCAAATGAAAACAATGATTCAAGTAAAGATTAACTATTGGTGATAAAGTCCTTAGGAGAACAGGAGGACGAAGCACATGCTTACAGTGCCAGCGTAGACGGAGCTCATCACTGTCCCGTCCTCCGGGGTTGGAAAAAGGGAGATGGAGGAGACAGACAGTGCCATCCTCATCCAGGGGTCCGGCTTAGCATCCCCGGATGATCAGCCAGCTCTTATGGATCAGCCTCCCGATGTGACACAGGAGCAAGTGTCCATTATTATGATTTGTTCATTCTGAAAATACTTGAGTTTACCATGATGTTACAGCCACTCCCCTTTTACAAAAAACAAAACAAAACAAAACAAAACAAAAAAAACCCACAAGGAACAGAGGAGAAAATGAACACCACCACAGCGAAACACTCAGACAAATCCTAAAAAGCAAAGCATTTTAAAGGCAGCTTCAGTAAGTCAGTGCTTCCTGGCTACTATGTTAGTTTTTCTTCCCAGTGCATGGGAAGAAAAACAAAAGAAATGGTATTTTTTAAAATCTCCAAAGACCTACCACTGAGATTCAATGCATGGTCTTTGGTTTGATTTTGCTCAGAATAAATTAAAAGAGGTATTTTTGAGACATTTGGGGTGGCGCATGCCTGTAATCCCAGCACTCGGGAGGCTGAGGCAGGAGGATTGTTGTGAGTTCGAGACCAGCCTGAGCTACAAAGTGAGCTTAAGGCCAGCCTGAACTGCATAGTGAGACCCTGTCTCAAAAAGACAAAAAAAAAAAAAAAAAGTTATTACTAATTTTGTTAACTTGTTAATGCTTTTGACTATGAAAGGAAATGTTCCTTTCAAGGCTATAAACAGAAATAATAGATATTTAAATTTTTCAGTTATACTAACAAATAAGTTTTTTTTAAAGGATAAGCACTTTATTAAACAGGTCAAAATTTCTTTTTGTTTATTTAAATGAAAAATAAAAGCACTGGATTTTAGAAGAGACAAAGCTTTATTCTGAGCCTTTCTGGTAAGAGAGTAGATTAACCCAACTTGATGATAAATATTAAAACACTCATGGCAATCTTATCCTTCTTTCTTTTCTAGAAATTTATTTTGCAGAAATAATCAAAATACAAGCCGAGCATGATATCTCGTGTCTACTCCAGCATTCAGGAAGATCATGAGTTCAAGGAGGCCTGCCTGAGGTACAAAGCAAATGAAGGGCCCTCTCAAACAACAAGAAAAAACAAGCTCCTGCCTCCCTCAATCGGAACACAATGAAATATACATATTAACTACTTACCAATGTACATACTTTTTCTTTTAGTTTTTTGAGGCAGGGTCTCGCTATGTAGTTCAGGCTGCCTTCAAACTCTGTGCTCCTCCTGCCTCAGACTCCTGAGTGTGGTGATGACAGACACAAACCATCCCACCCAACATATATTGTTTTATTTTTATTCTTATTACTTTTAATTTAATTATTTACTACAGTGTCTCGCTACACATCACGGACTCTCTTTTTTTTGCGGGGGGGAGAGGACAGCTCAGCCCGCCCTGGGAGAGGGGCTGGCACGGCATGTGGGCTGGGGATCGAACCGCGGTCCCTGAGAGCTTGCCTAAACAGGCGCTTTAGACCGCTGAGCTATCTTGCCAGCCCAATATATATTGTTTTAAATAGCAAAAAATTAGAAACTACCAAAATGTTCAATATTAAGAAATTGCACACAATAATATGGTGCATCCTATAACTATAAAAATTACATTGAGAAGTAATCATGTGTAGAAATGAGCAATAAAATGTTAGGTGAAAAATTAGTGTATGATTCTCGATCTTACCAATAGTCCTAATATTTTAGAACTTATAGAAAAATACTGAAAGATAATGCAGCAAAAAATATATATGTCACTTTATCTCTAGAGAGTAGATTCTTATATTTATTTTCTCTGATTTTTCTGTATTTTGAAAATTTTGGCAATGAATAAATAATCTTTTATAATTACAGGAAAGGTTTTTTTTTTTTTTTTAATTTAAAAATGCCTCCCAAAATAGGAAAGAAAAAATAAACAACTGAAGCAAAAGTTTGGCCCAATGCAGTATGAGGGTAGTCTGAGGAAGACAATTATAGATGCCTGTTTATATAAAACTATGCTATTCAAAAACCCAACTACAAAATATCTTTGTGTGTGTGTATATGTGTGGTACCAGGGATTGAACTCAGGATTGTGCTTGCAAGGCGAGCACTTGTTCTACTGAGCTATCTCCGTGGCCCCTACGTAATATTTTAATAACAACAGTAATTTATACTTGCTACAAAAGTTATAATATAAAAGCATATAATATAAAAGGAAAAAATTTACCACCCCTCTTTTTTTTTCAATTTTCCTCCTATTTAGAAAAATTTTTTCCATACATAGTTTTTTTAAAAATGAGATCATATTTTATATAGTTGTCCAACTTGTTTTTATGACTTAACAATATTTCATACATGGTCTCCTACTTGTTAGTATTTGTAGATTTATTTTATGGTGGCAGATGGGAATACAACTGTATTGTAAGTTATTCAGTTGCTTTCTATTAATAGATGTTAGGTCGCCTTATCTTGTCACTGTAGCACTACTGTCAGAAACACCATCATATGTATGTCATGGTCTAGTGTGAGTTTTTAAATAAGATAAATGCCCTGAAATAGAATTTCACAGCCAAGGGGCAAATGGCTTTAAAATTTCAGAGCTACTTACTACCTACCAGCTTACTCTCAGAGATCCTATATTGATTTACTCTTACGATTAATGTACTCATTTCCCCAATTCCTGACCAAATTTAGACTTGTAGCATAAGATCATTTTAATTTTTTTCCAATTTCAAAATGAAGGCAAGGGGTCTGGGAGATGGCTCAGTGGAATAAATGCTTCCCTGGCAAGCGCAAGGGCCTGAGTTCAATCCCTGGTTCCACAAAAAAAAAATCAAAATGAAGGCAAGAGGAGCAGCTCAGTGGTACAGCACTTGCTTACCACTTGTCAAACTCCATGTTCCATCTCCAGCACTGCTTTTTAAAAAAGGTGAGAAACTGTTACCTCATTTTTTCTACTGACAATTTTTGTATTAATTAGTGAGGCTAATAATTTTTAATATGCTTCTTTGCTAAATGGTTTCTTGTATAAATTACCTATTTATCTTTTTATCTAAGAAATATCAGCACCATTAACTTGACAAAATTCTAGAATTAAAGTGGCTTCCCTAACTATTATAAAAGCTGTTAACATAGGACAAAAGGTAATATCTAAGAATTCTAATTTAATAGATTCTTGTTTTGGATATTTGCTTCTTGAATTCAAATAACTTGTTGACAATCTCTTCTTTTTTAAAACTGATAAGAACAAATACTGTACTTGATCTTAGCCAAAAGGCTAAGAAGTGATCTTCTCTTTTTTTTAAATACAATCCCACATCACACTTTCCAGGAAGTTGTATTATCATAATTTTCCAGGTGGGGAATCAGAGCATGAAGTGGTGTACTTCAGTTAGTCACAAAGTGATTTAGCGGCAGATATGCATCTAAAATCCATCACTCCATCTTATTTTTCAATTATGTGCCCCACACTTTCCTTCTTCAATTCACTCCCTTCCATAGACTCATTTATTCCAGTAAAGAGCCAGTTAGTATTCATGGGTTCTATTCAAACACATAAATATGTAAGTTCATGAGAGAGCTAAGCCCTTGAACACTGGCTATAAATTATTTCTTGATCCTGTTTACAAATAGTGTTTTAATTACTGTACTTGTCTTGATCGTAGGGGGAAATGACCTAGAAATAATTTTGCCTGCAACCAAAATTCGGTAAGAAATATGTTTTAGTACAATGGCATTTGCACAGGGAGAGGAGCTGTAATGTGACATTGCTGCTGTACTTTAAGAAAAAAAAATAAGGTAAGCTGCAAGGAAAGGACTTTAAACTTTTATTATGAGAGAAGACTTTAGGCGGGGGAACTTCTCCAAATCTGAAGTAGGCTTTCTCTAAGTGCTATAAATATAGCCATCATTTCTTCACCGCCCTTGTGTGACAGTGACCTTGTAGAATAGATGGAGTGGAGTCAAAGGTATGTTTCTCTGAAATTAGGAGTTGTGACACACCACTATATTCTCTTTTTTGCCATTTTCTAAGAATTAGAAAATATTGCTATTCACATTGATAATAATGATTTTTTTAAAATAACTATTGACATTTACAATGGGCTTTGTCCTCATCTCATTTAGTTTCTCTTCCAACCTATGCTATTTTACAGGACTGAGCCTCAGAAGACTCGGTGAAGGTCTTGAGGCTAGTGAATATAAGACCCAGAGTTAAAATTCAGCCCTAGTAACTCACATGCTGCTGCTTTTGTCTATAGTGCTCCACTGCTGATTCTATTTGGTGGCTCTGTCCAAGTGTCCCTTGGTGTCTGAGGGGATGGGTTCCAGGAATCCTCATAGATGCTAAAATATATGTAATAGGGCCAAGGAGATGGCTCAGTGGAACAAGCACTTCCCTGGCAAGCGCGAGGCCTGAGTTCAATCCCCGGTTCCGGAAAAAAAAAAAAAAAAAAAAAAAAAAAAATATATATATATATATATATATATAAATTATATATATATATATATATATATATATATATATATAAATTATATATATATATATATATATATATATATATATATATGTAATGTTCCAGTCTCTCACATGAAATAGTGTAGCATTTTCATGTTACCTATGCACATCCTCCTCTGTATTTTAAATCCTCTCCGGAGTACACAGAATACCTAATAAAGTGTAATCCCAGGTAAACAGGTGTTATACTGCCATGTTTAGAGAACACTGATTGAAAAAAAGCATACTGCTTTTCTCCAAATATTTTCAATCCACAGTTGATTGAATCCGTAGACCCAGAGGGCCAGCAGTAGCAGTGAAGGCAGATGGGCTCTTGTAGGATTATTCTCCCAGGATACCTCACATGCCTGATTTGGGCCTGCCTCTGGCTTTAAAATGTCATAGCCAATGTTCTGGTACATCCCAGATGGAGTAAAGCACTGGCCAGAAGCATCGTAAAGGAACTCCTAGGAAAATCTCAGGAGAAATGCGTAGAATACACAATCTATAGAGGGATGAGGAATTAAAGAGCCAAAGAACACAGGAATAGGGGCACAATAAATATAAAGCATGGGACAATAAGCGACAGTCAGACTACCCTGAGATACTGACACTGGACTGGAAATGCATAATGAAGTGGCCACGGTTCTTACCTGACTAGTCACTTGACAACCAGTAGTGCTCAGGAACTGGAGAAGCAGAAAGGCCACTGGGAAAAACCATCTGCGCAAGTCTGGAAGCTTGCTGTGAAATGAAGGCTGACTTTGGGCTGGGAAAACTGGACCAAAGGGCAGGTGCACCAGTTTGAGGCTCATTGACTCAGATAGGCAACCACAGTACAAACTAGGTTGTAGTATTGTAGGTTTCTTTACCTATCACACCCAAGTCACCCTTTAATAGGTCTCTTTCTTTCCACCACCCCCCCTTACTCTCTCTCACTCTCACTCTTTGTCTTTTTGAAACAGGGTTTCACTAACCAGTTCAGGCTGGCCCTGAACTCACTTCGTAGCCCAGCTGGCCTTAAACTCACAGTGATCCTCCTGCCTCAGTCTCCTGAGTCCTAAGATTGCAGGCATGCGCCGTCACACCTACCTGGCTTCTCATTTTGATTCACATTCCTGGAAGGACCGGTCCATCTTGCCAACAACTGATTGCATTCTTCAAGGATTTGACCTATGAAACCTGGAGAACTGGATGGTCAGATGGTGGGAGCGTGGAGCTGCACAGTCACGTGGAAGGTAGGCTAGGGAGTCCACGAAATGCCACAAGTAGTTAAAATGACAATGAGAGCAACATTTAGAGTAGAACAAATGAAACCCAAGGGAAAGCAATAAGATTATACATCCTCACGGAAAGACACAGGTCACTCATGTTACAGTCTGTTGAAAGGAACAGTTAATGCTCAAAATTTTTTTCTTTTGTATTATTATTTTTCTTTTTAATTTCTTATAACTTTTTGTTGTTTTGTTTTTTTTTTAAACTAATTTTGTAGTTTATATCTGGTAACCAAACAACTAATCTGAAGATAACACCATGTAATACAGCAACCATTGTTGAATTCTTATTACTTTGTTTAGTGAAATTTGTATCATTTCTTTTTTTTAATGTATTAGTACAAGTTCTACAGGGTCTCACTACACAGATCAGACTCATAGTGATCCTCCTGTTTTCAGCCTTCCAAGTGCTGGGATTACAGGTGTGCCACTATGCCTAGTCTATAAATTTGTATGCTATTGTTTATTACTGTTTTGTGTTCTTTAAAAAATTAAAAGAAAAACAAGGACAGGTTATTTCCTAAACATTTGTGAGATTTCTCTTTCTCCAGTTTTGGTAAAAGTGGATTCCATTTTTTTTCCAACTATTTCTGACTGAGACAGATTTATGAATAAAGATACCATTGTATCCATGAACAACGAGATAGTCTTTTCCAATAAGAATTCTGTGTCACTTACATGAAAAATCAGAATATTACTTTGTGAGCAGAGTGTCACAGTAGCTGGAGGATACTCTTTCCTCTGTAAGCAGAAGGAAACAAATATTGAGAGTCTGTGAAAGAAAGGGCTCTGGGATGTTGCATATGAATTACATCATCCAATTCCCACAGTCCTGTTACTTAGTTACAGAAAGACTGTGAGGACTGCCCCATGTTGCAAAACTAGGAAGCAGATTAGCTGAAAATGAGTTAGACTGCTTTGCTCTCTCACACTCAGATTCTCAGGGACTAAACCACCAGCAGCCACCCTCCCCAAGGCCTCTCCTGCAGGGCAGTGTGACGATTAATTGCATGCTTTAAACTGGCTGTGCCCAGATATTTGGTCAAATGTTATGCTACGTGTTTCTGAGAAGTTGGATTTTTTTGTATGAGATTAGTATTTAATTTGAGTACATTTGAGTAAAGTGGATTGTTCTCCATAATGTGAGTGGATCTCATCTCAACTGAAGGCCTGAGTACAAGAAAATCTGATTCCCCAAGCAAGAAGGAATTCTCCCAGAAGTTGGCCTTCACTCTGGTATTGTAATATTGATGCTCCTCTAGGTTTCCAAACTCATGCTGTATATTTTAGATTTGCTAAGGCTCTATAATCTCGTGAGTCAATTGCTTAAAATAACACAAACAATATTATTTCTGTTTGTCTGGAGAACTCTGACTATGTAGGCAATGATGGACAGCAACTACGACTTCTCGTTTTCATTCTGCAAGATTTAGAGCCATTACTTCTGGCCCCTCAGGCTTATAAGAGAGAATACTCCAAACCACAAAGTAGGTTATGTCACAAAAGCTCCCTTCCTTTGCATATTACCTCTCGTTAGATTCCATTTTAGAGTGACTTTCCTGACCTTGTCTTCAGATTCCAGCTTAGCTCAGTGTTTCAAGTTGTGGGAATATATAAATTAGCCCGGATATTACTTGTCATACTTTACCGCTAGCCATAATAAGTACTGATTCCAGACCTGTATTCTTCAGCACAATCACAAATCTCCATAACCTCTAACCACACACAAATGTCACTGATACCTGCAAGTACCAGAGAGGAGATGCTAATTTGAAAACTTTTATTGGCTATAATTTGTTTGAGGATGGTGAACTGAATTTCAAATCAAGCCAAAGGCGTGCTTTAATACTCTTCATTAGTATACAAAGTTGTGGAAAGATGTGGGGAGGGGAGTCAAGGATGAAAGCTCGGCTTGCTCAGCCAATTAATTATGCATGTTCTATTTTAAGACATTTCCCTCATTTCAGACAACCACTAGCTTTATTGGAGAGAAGGGAAAAAAGCAAATGGAAATATTTTTTAAATTATGCCAAATAATTAGAAGACTATTTAAAGCACAAAACAATCCAAATTTTAATAAAATAAAATTAGAAATGATAAAATAATATTTTAATAAAACATTAAATAATAAAATAATAGCAAGTCTCTGTCATCTATATAGAAATAAAAAGTCATACTTGTAATAATCTGTGGTCAAAGGACTAAGTTATGACAGAAGCAAAAACTTTTAAAACTGCACAGTGATGGAAACACTATACTAAAATGTGAATGATACAGTAAGATAGAGGGCTGGAAGAAATAACTGTATTCTATGACTACCTACATTAGAAACAGACAGCAAATGAGTGGCAGAAATATTCAAGCCAAGCTGTTAGAAAAGAGTAATAGAGGGCTGACCAGATAGCTCAGCAGACTAAAGCACCCGAGATTTGATCCTCAGCATGCCATGCCAGCACGCTGAGATGGAGATTGAGACTGGGCATGGTGGCATGTACCTATAATCCCAGCACTTGGGAGGCTGAAAACAGGAGAATCACTATGAGTCCGATCTGTGTAGTGAGACCCTGTAGGCCCTGTACTAAATACATTAAAAAAAAAAAAAGTTAATTTCACAAAGCACATGGAGTCTATATTTTTTAAAACATTTAAAAATTTTTAAATAGTCTTAGAGTTAAATAAAATTTATGAAAAATGGCACAGATAATTCCTGTTAATCCTCATCCAGCTTTCCTTACTGTTAATAATTCCCTGTTGGGGCTGTGCAGTTAGTTCAGTAGTCTAAGGCCTGCCTAGGCAATCTCAAGGACCCCAGTTTGTTTCCCAATACTGCATGCCATGCCGGCCTGCCCCCAAGCGCACTGAGCTGGCCACCAAGACCAGGAATGGTGGCACACATCTGTAATACCAGCACTAGGGAGGCTGAACAAGAGCTCACTGGGAGTTCGAGCTGCATAGCGAGACCCTGTACCAAACACATAAAATAAAATTTAAAAATCCCTGTTGTTAACAATTCATGTAACTGCAGCACAATGATTAAAATCTAGAAATGAACATTGGAATAATAATTTAAAAAAATTACAAACTTACAGAATTTTGTAACTGTTTCAACTAAGGCCCTCTTCCTGTTTTTGGCATTCGGTCTAGGATCCCAAACTATATTTTATGATCACATTCCCTTAGTCTCCTCGCCTCTGTGATGTGACCTCAGTATTTTCTTGTTTTTTATAAAAAGTGCCGGGATCTGATTTTTAAAAAAATGCCTCTCATTTGGCTCGTGATGTTTTCTTTTTTTTTCTTTTTTTTTTTTTTTTTGTCTTTTTGAGACAGGGTCTCACTATGCAGTTCGGGCTGGCCTTAAACTCACTTTGTAGCTCAGGCTGGTCTCGAACTCACAACAATCCTTCTGCCTCAGCCTCCCGAGTGCTGGGATTACAGGCCTGCGCCACCACGCCCGGCTTCGTGATGTTTTCTAATGATGAGATTGAGCTCACACGTTTTTGAGCAGAACACTGTCTTTTGCTGTTGATGTCAGGATGTCCTATGACTACTGAGTAAGATTTATTAGTGCCAAGAAGAGATCTGATGCTTACAGCCTGCCTGGTGGCTGCATGCAGGGGGTGGCACTCGTGGCATCATGTTCTGTCGCTCTGGGAGGAAGGGAGATTAACCTGAAGGCCAAGGGACCAAGATATTTTTTTTAATTTAAGGGCCGAGAGTTACTGATACGCCTCAGCTCTTCGCTGATTGTCGTCATTGGGCCATATGCGGCTCTCTTGTTTTGTGTCATATTAATTTTACCCATTCATTCACACCCTTCAATGTATCTGATGCATGCGCAGTTAAATATGTGTGTAGCTTTATGAAGTGTCTGTTGGGTGGTGGCGTGGGCACAAAGTCTTGGGCAGAAGTCTGGACTAGTTTCTAGGATGTTATATAGACTGCTCCTTCTGCAGGACCTCAAGGGAATATGCTGATAGATAGACTGTGCGACGTTATTGCATCTCTACGGTCTTCCATGCCCTTTGAAATATGATGAGCTCTCTTAAGGATCATGGACCCTTCTGATACTGAGCTCATAAATAATTAAATCCCATTAACACTCCAGACTGAAGTAAATTTAATTTATTTCAACGGATTCTCAGTGGAGGAGGCTGCAGCTCACTACTTTTGAAATAATATCAGTCCCTTATTCCATCCTGCCTTCAGTTAGTTTTAGTAGTAAAATACAGGGGATAAAAGAGAAGAAGTTAAACATATAACTCTTACATTAAAATATGGCATTTGCTAAATTTTTTAAAAAAATCTTTAAAATCTAAAAAAAATAGAATGATATAACATGCTACATGCTTCTCAACTTTTATCTTTAAAAATAATCCAAGCAATATGAAATAGTGTGTGGAAAAAGACACTAAGATCCTAAAAAGAACAAAGTGCTTATTCCTCAGCTTAAAAACCTGGCAAATATGGTTAAAGGTACCTTCCTAACTCTTTCTTTCTTTCTTTCTTTCTTTCTTTCTTTCTTTCTTTCTTTCTTTCTTTCTTTCTTTCTTTCTTTCTTTCTTTCTTTCTCTTTGAGACAGGGTTTCACTATACAGTTCAGGCTGTCCTTGAACTCACTGTGTAGCCCAGGCTGACCTCAAATTCATGGCAATCTTCCTGGCTCAGCTTTCCATGTGTTCTCCTCCATTTGTCCACCCTCAAAATCAATTACAGTATCTTGCCGGGCATGGTGGCGCAGGCCTGTAATCCCAGCACTCAGGAGGCTGAGGCAGGAGGATTGTTGTGAGTTCAAGACCAGCCTGAGCTACAAAATGAGCTTAAGGCCAGCCTGAACTGCATAGTGAGACCCTGTCTCAAAAAGACAAAAAAAAAAAATTACAGTATCTTGGATTCCATATTTATCATTCCCATGTCAGTCTCTGTATTTTTACTACACATGTGTGAATCTAAACAAAATTTGCAGTCATTCTGCAGCTTTTTTTCTTTTTGGTGGAATGGAGGATTGAACCCGGGCCCTTGTGCTTGCCATGGAAGCACTTATTCTACTGAGCCATCTCCTCAGCCCCTTGTTTCTGATTTTTTCAGACAGCATTTTACCATGCAGTCTAGGCTGGCCTTGAGCTCACTGTGTGGCCCAGGTTGGCTTTCAACCCACAACAATCCTCGTGCCTCAGCCTCCTGAGTGTTGGGATTATGGGAATGCACCTCTGTGCCCAGCTGCCATCTGTTTTATTACATTATTAAAATTCACTTTTGCTGTGACAACAATGCTGCCATGAACATTAGACACATGATCTGTGGACATGTGAGGAAATTTCCCTATACTATGTGGGTGCTTACTGATAGACACAAAATGGCAAACATTAAAACAACTAATTCTGGGAGCTGAGGAGATGGCTCAGTGGAATAAGCACTTCCCTGGTAAGAGCAAGGGGCTGAGTTCAATCCCTGGTTCCACAAAAAACAAAACAAACAAACAAACAAAAAACTTATTTTGAGCCGGGCATGGTGGCACATGCCTGTAATCCCAGCACTCGGGAGGCTGAGGCAGGAGGATTGTTGTGAGTTCGAGACCAGCCTAAGCTACAAAGTGAGCTTAAGGCCAGCCTGAACTGCATAGTGAGACCCTGT
>PVKA01009528.1:0-68047 GCA_004027165.1 Ctenomys sociabilis | reverse complement strand
TTTTTTTTTGTCTTTTTGAGACAGGGTCTCACTGTAGTTCAGGCTGGCCTAAGCTCACTTTGTAGCTCAGGCTGGTCTCGAACTCACCAACAATCCTCCTGCCTCAGCCTCCCGAGTGCTGGGATTACAGGCATGCGCCACCACGCCCAGCTGCTTATCCTGCTTTTCTTTTCACTGTCTTAAATGACTTTTCCCCTTCTCTTTATATAGTCTCAGACCCAAATTACCGCTTAATGTGTGTGTGTGTGTGCGTGTGCGTGTGTGAGCACGCATGTCTGTCTGTTTCTCTGTCTGTCTCTCTCTGTTTTTTTTTTTTTTTAGAGAGTAAGTTTTGCTGGCCTTGAAGCCACAGCAGCCCTTGTGTCAACCTCAAGTTCTCAAGGGTTGGGATTGTAGGCTGTGCTACCAGTGTGAAATCTTTGAGGGAAAATAATCTGGGCAATGTTTACAAAATTTTTCTTTCATCATAGTTGGGGCATGCGCTTATAATCCTGGTAGACTGGGAGACTGAGGGAGAAGGAGCACAAGTGTGAACACACAATGAGACTCCGCCTCACAGATAGATGATAGATAGATAATGCAGTGTGAGAGCTTCTAGGTTTAAATCGTAGCAAAACAGAGTAGTTGACCTCTACAAACGTCTTCTACCTCTATCGTACCTCAGGATTATTCACCAGGTACAAGCACCCTTAGCAGTTAGTTGGGACCCATTTGAGATGCTCCTAAGGCAGAGCATCACGGGGTAGAGAGGATGAGACGAGCGCAAACAAGGAGAACACATGCCCTTCTTATTTTTCAGAAAACCAAGGTGCCAGCATATTTTTGCTTCAGGCCTAATTCCCTTTGCCGGGCCAGTGTGCTCGTAATGGTCACCCTGCGTGCCAGGCCCTCACCACTTGCTGTGTGTGCCCACCAGTTTTGCGCACACGGGGAAGGCGTGCGTGTGCATTGCTGAAGCACATCTGTAACTACTTCTTTGCACAATCAGGAGCATTTAGGACCTGCGCCATGTATGCTGATTTCCTTGCTTCACAAAGTCCCTTGGGATGTGAAAGGTACAAAGTCACCTCGTTCTCTGCAGAGTCGCCCTTCCTTTTCCCTCTCCAGGTGCTGATGCCAGGGCGTTTGGTTCTGTGACGTATGCGTCAGGGCCAGCAGAGCAGCTTGTGCAAATTCTCCTGACTCCAAGGCAAACTGGGCCGAAGAGTTCAAGCCATCAACACCGAGGCTTGCTGCCATTTGGGAAAGTTTGTTGAAACAAAACTGGTAGAGTAGGAGAGGCCTGTGGGTGGTTGGCGCCACGTCCTTGTTCCCTCATTGGTGAGAGAAGGATGGGTGTTTGGAGAAAGGCAGTACTGTGCCCAGGTGCTCCCTGTGGTAGCCAGCTTTCTGGGTCGCCTCCTATAGGGGAAAAGGTTATTTTGGCATATAGGTTTGCAGGTTTCAGTCCATGGTTGCTTGGCCTCATTGCTTGTGACCTTTGCTTGGTGGCAGGGGAGCGCAGGAAATAAAACTCATGGGTAGATCAGGGAGGAGAGAAGAGTGGGGCTAGGGCCCTCTCTAAGGGCCTGCCCCTTGCCTGAAGGATCTCTTCCAATGAGGCCTCATACCTTCAAGTCTCCGTCATCTCCCAGTGCTGCCACAGGCTGAGGACTTAGCCATTACTTCAGGGCTCTGTGTGAGACATCTCAAATCCCTCACTGAGGGCAGAGCCTCTGACCTGCCCTCCCAGTGCTTTTTGCACCCTGTCATGAAACCCACGCTTTCACCTCTGTGCTTCCTAGGGGCCAACAAGGCCATTCTTGGTTATTCCTCTTTGGTACCTTGCCTAGGTTTTCTTGGTCATAAACTCTAAGTTGAGAGGACCTTCTACAAGCCATGTTATTCAACTTCTTAACTCTAGGTAAAATTTAATGGGCAGTTCTCTCTGTCTGGAGAAGAGTTTTCCAACTTCTCTAAGGCTCCAGCTTCAATTTGATGGTAGTTTCAAAGGCACTGCTAAAAATTAATGATACAACTTTCAGGGGCAAAAAAACCTCCCTGTCTTATTTCTCTGTACTGTATCCCTTTTAAACAATCTAAAGTAACAGAGACGATAATGGGTAGACAGACCTGGCCCTCCTGACGTAGCGAGGGCTGGAGGAGGATCAAGCAGAGACCTTTTGCAGCTGGTGGTAACAATAATGAACCAGATCACACCGGAACTGGCCCTCCTCTCATTAAAGGCAGGAACGACAGATGCTGCTGCTTCCTTCTCAGCTACATCTGCTTTCAGATGAGCCGCTCATCTGTCAGAATCATTTAGGTCAAGAGTCCTAGGGTGAGGAGAAGTTGGAAAGTTGGTGTCGGTCTGTGTGTTAGGTGTGTGTATGCACACGATATCTATTTGAATCTACATTGTGTGTAGCTATGTTTGTGTAGATGCAGGTGTACACCCACATTTATATGACTCCTGTGCATAACAATTGTGAAAGGAAGCAGAAATGAAAGCCTTTTAATAAATCTTTTCCAGAGAAAAAAAAAGAACATCTGTATTAAGACCTAAGAATAGAAAATTCCAGCAAAATCAAGGATCTTCAGGAGAGCAGTTTCTTTCCAGCTACTTCCTTTGCTATACTAGAACCTTAATAAGACTCCTCCACATCTGTCTGCGTGAGTGTGGGTCCTGGGCTCTGACTGTCATGCTGATGTAAATTACCTAGCCTAGCGATGCAGGTTGGGAAAACATATTTTGAATGGTCGTAGTAAAGAGTCACGGATCGTGGGTTTTGTAGCTGACATCTTGCTGATCTGTGTTCAATTTTTAAGGCAAAAAAAAAAAAGTTATGCTCCCTGAATAATTTTTTTGTTTGTTTGACAGGATAAATGTTTTTGACATTCCTACTTTTTCCAGGTAATTGTGAAATATAAATTAAATTGACCGTGAAGATAAAAATTCATGCTTGTTCTCCTACTTTTATAACTTTAAAAATATTCATTCCAAATTTCTTTGGAACCCTTTCTTATCCATGTGGGAGAAGCTGTTCAGTACAGTGAGCTGAAAGCATCAATGTGGAATCAGATTGCCTGGGTTTGGACAGCAGCTTTGTCACCAGCTCCGCTGAGGGACCAGGAGCAAATTAGCTGCAAGTGAAGATGATAGCAGTATCTATCATTTAGGGTTATACTGAAGAATGAATTAATTTTGTAAAGCAAGTTTATATGAAACACTGAGAATTATGCCTGTTCTGTACAAGGAGCTGTATAAATGTGAGACAACATTGATACTATTTCTATTTCTATTATTTCATTGATTCTTCTTGGGTAAAAATCAGTGAAATCTTTTTAAGCCATGCTACACTTTTGAAGCTATACTAAACTTCAGCGGACCTTGGGGAGAGGACAAACAATAAAGCCCACAGAGCAGAGACCAGTAGAATTTTGAAATGAGAGAAGCATTTTCAAGATCGCCTAAAATTTTTGAACTCAGCTGAGAACCATGAGCCTTTCTTCTCTTTCCCTAAATTCAGGTTTTGATAGCTTTTAAGGTGACTATGATACCATCAACGAGCTCTATGAAGTAATTTTTCATTTTCTTTTCTTTTTTTGGTGCTGAGTATATTTACTGAGGGAAAGAAGGTTTCTGTCTGAGACAGGGACAGGAGAGGGGCCCGAGCCAGTTGTACCCAGGATATGAAGTGATTTTTCTTCTGCTCACAGGAGGTGCTGTAAGTTTGTTGCTAAGTCATACCCTGCATGCTAACAAGTTGTGATTTGGAGAGCTAAAAGGTGAGCCCAGATAAGAGTAGGGATTGACAGGTAAGAAAGTGAGGCTTACCTGGATCACAGACCTTTGTTTTGCCCTAGTTCTCCTTTCAGAAAGCTCAGTGTTTATAGCAGCACCACTCACAATAGCTAACTCATGAAAGTGGCCCATATGCCCATCAGCATACGAATCACTGAAAACTGTGGTTTTCACATCGGGATACTTATAAATCATAAAAAATGATAAATTTGAATCACTTGTGGGGAAGTGGATCACTTTTTACTAAGTGAAATAAATCACAAACAGGAGGTCAAATGTTACATGGGTTCTGCACTAGGAGAGACTCAAAGTATAAATAATTTAAAGATCAAAAGAAAAGAGAGAAGATAGGAAACAGGCAGGCAATCTAAGCAGTTGGGAGAAGGACCTGGAGAAGGAGTAGAGGGGGTGGTGGGGAGACAGAAAGGGGAGAAAATGACTGAGGCAGTTTGTGTGTGTACAGTCCCCAGCGTGAATGTATTTACCATGTACCACAAATGTGTACTGATTTTAAAAATGTAGAGGAGGATGTAAGAAAAAAAAGTGCATGAGAAAGCTGAGGGCTTGGAGGTGGCACTTGTTATACCAGTGCTGTGTGGCAAGACTTTCCGTGAGTTCCGTGATCTCAGCCTGGTAGGTCTAGGGTAAGTCCAGTGGGAGCATGTGGTCTAGCCTTCCTAATTGTGGAGCAGGAAGCAGAATCCTAGAGAACTGCAGTAGCTTGCCGGAGGTCAGCCAGTGAGGGAAATGCGAATGCAGGACTAGAATCCAGATCACCCCTAGCCCCTTCAGAGCCACCGACAACAGCAGCGCTGCTCTGGGCTGGAGTCTTCCATACCCTTTGCCCTCCGTCTTTGCCAGCTTCCATGAGTCTGAGCTGAAGGAATGCCTTCTTTGTTATTAGTAGTAAATTACACTCCCAGCTCTTTTAATTTCTTATCTTGAGACAGGATATTACTCAGTCACAAAGTTGCTGGAACTGGGGTTGAACTTGTGGCCCTTCTGCCTCAGAGTGCTGGGATTATAGGTGTGCACCTGCATGTAAGCCTTTGTTCTATGAGAGCGCAGCTTACTGTGGTATGCAGTGTTTCCTTCAGAGCTCTAAATGGCCAGATCAGCATTCTGTGTTCTCAATTATGCCATCTATTTGTTGAAAGGGACACAAATGGTCACTGTGGTTTGGCATTTATTCTTTTCCTGTGTACTGTCTTTACTTCAGACAAACTCTGACTCTGCCATGATGTGAGTCCAAATTGGAGAATTCATGAGCTATAGACTTTGCTTCATTCCGAGGTACAGACCTTTTGGATCTGGTGAAACTTTTGTGTGCCAAAGCAGTACTGCGTATAACCCTTAGTATTTTCACTAGCTTCAAAGTTTCTGTCCTGTGAGAAGACTGGCGTATTTTGGTATTTTGTTACTTTTGTTTTCCGTCCTGCCTGCCTGCCTGTTTTCTTCCTTTCTTCCTTCCTGTTTGTACCTTCTTTGGATAAGAAATAAATTTCCCCAATCCCAATTCAACCTTTAGTTGTCATGTTCTTTTTCTTCTTTTAAATGTACATCATCTGCCATTCTCTACTAAATCCAACTATTCTTTCAAAAAACATTTAATTCCCATGAAATGCCAGGCATGGAGCTAAATGAAGGAGGAACAAATGTAGATCTCATCTAATTCAGGGGAAACAGGATAAGAGTAGTTATTGAGACTGGAAAAACAGTTGTTACTGGCAAGAGACCTGTGGGGGCAGGAGCTGTGACCTCAGCTAGTCTAGAGAAATGTGACCAACCTCAGTAGTCTAGAGTAAAGGAAATGTCCTTGTTCGATTCCTTATGGCCTCCACCCCTTTGCCAGTGCCTCTCACTGACTGTACCAAGCCTACCCAGAAACTGAAGAGCTTAGTACCCATTCCTACTTTATTGGCCAAAGCCAGTCATCGTCTTTGTGGTGCTTAGGGTAGAGTGTCCACTTGGTTGGCATTGAGATCTGCCTAGAAGAGATTGATACAACACACTTCTGGGTGTGTCTACATGGGTTGTAGATGTGTGGTCCCAGGGTCTATGTCTGTTCCCTTGCTCCTTCCTCTCTGGTGCCGTTTCCTTGCTCTGCTTCTCAACTGCCATGAACTGAGTGGCTTTGCTGTGCTGTACCTATGCCTCTGCCATGATGTTCTGCCTTGGATCCAGTACACCATGGACTGAATCCCCCAAGCTGTGAGCTAATTAAACTTCTCAAGTTTAGGTGTTAGGTATTGTGTCTCAGTGATGAGAAAGTAATTAGTATTGTTGTATGTGTGATGTGAAAGGGGAAAGGTTGTTTTCCTAGAAGAGAGAAGAACTGGAAATCCCTAGTGGACAGCGCCAATTTTTGAGGTATAGTTCACTGAATTATAATAAAAATCCTTTTATCTTTTGCTAACAATTGAAGCCAGGGCCTCCTACAATGTAGCCAAGTGTTTTACTGTTGACTGATATCCCTCAGCCTCACAAAGCCTGCCTTACAGACCTATCGAGTCAAGCAACATTCCATGGCCACATGGCTAAATTTGAAGAGAGCCTAGAACCCAGGTCCTTATGACTGTTGCTAAAGCACATACTCTATTTTTATTTTTTAATGTGGTGTTTACTGAACATATCCCTGTCATTTATAACCAGAAAAGATAAAAGCAAGAGAAATTAATAATTTTATTTCTATAATAAATACAATTTGGAGGCCACTTTCATCTTAATATGGCTCTTCCTCTGCTTCGATTTGTGGTCTGAAAGGCCTGACATGATTAGTAAGCTACAGACTCCCCATTATGTTCAATCTGTTGGCCTGTAGGGAGAAAGAAAAGATAAGACAATGGCCTTCAGTGTCTTTGCAGAGTTTATTATACCATGAGACAAATATTCCTTTAAGAATAGGCTTACAGAAACTTGAAGAGTCTACTTGTAAATTAATACATAGTCCACTTCTTGATGCTTGAACAAGGCATTTTATAAAAAATGAGGATTCCTTTTGTATAGCAAACAAGAAAATCTTGAAACTTGTTTGGATATAAATAAATATTATTCAAAACAGGACAAAGAACAATTTAGAACAATAAATTTTTTGAATCAGTATCTCTGGAAATCTGCTAAAAGCTATTCTCTCTCTCTCTCTCTCAAGAAAAAGCATTTGTACACTGGGAATTTTTTTCTTACAGTTTGAGGGACTCCACAGACGCATTTCCTACCACAGGCATGCCTAATTGTTTTAAGATGTTGTTGGGTAGGCAAGCATTTAGTTATAAATGTTTAAGTTCTGGTGAATATTGTTAATAGTATTGTTAAGTGGGCACTATATATATATATATATATATATATATATATATATATATATATATATATGTATATGTATATGTATATGTATATGTATATATATATATATAGACCTGCACTCGGTTTGCTCTTGAGAATTGAGCACATTTTGGGGGTTGTTGCTCATAGCATATAATCTGAGCCCAGAGAGAAGATGAAATACTGAGAGAAAATACAGCAGTGAACACTGATCCTAGCCCTCAGATGTGATCATTAGGTTAGTCATTGAAACATATAATCACTTCAGAGGGAAAGATTCGTATTGCCCTTGACTGAGCACCTGATAGACACCAGATACGTGTGAGGCACGGAGGAAATAAGAAGTGAGTTATAAGGCAAGAGGTTTTTTACATGGCCTAGAAAAAAGCAGGGCCTTAGGCAGTAAGTAGGAGGTGTCAGTTTAGGATGGGGGAGATAATCACATATGGAATTATGCCTTATAAGGGTGGAGTTTTGAGAAATGTGCCAAGAGACTTGTCACTCGGTAGCCAAAGTAAGGATTCCTTCAGGAGCCGAAGATCAACACTAGTCTGGTGATCACTAGTTTGGATAGGCCCTTGGATCAGGAATTATCACACGTTCGTTTTCACAACGTGCCCTGTTAGGTAACCAGAGTTACTGGTTTTTAAACTAGGGATGAAAGTAAGGCTCAAAATGATTAAATTAGCATTTAGAGTTACAGAAGCTACAGGAATTCTATCCCCAAGGATATAAGATTTCAATTCCAATATAAAAAGTTTTTCTCTGAGGCAATTACTTTAAAGAATTTTTGGTTTAGTTTCTGGTCTTTTGTTGTTGTTGTTCTTTTTTCCTTTCTGAACAACTGTATAAAGGAAATTGGCCTGGATTAGGACTCAAGCATTCAGAATTTGAGTCCCAGTCTGCCCTGATTGCCTCTGTGTTCTGAGAGTGATCATGGAATATGTCTGGGCCTCTATTTTCTATGTTATCTTTCTGAGTTTGTTTCATCTATCTGCCAATTTTGACAATAAGAAATTACATTTCTTGTTCTTCTGATACAAATTATGGTAATAAGACTGAACTATTAAAATCAACTCTGTAGACTAAAAAGTAAGTTAAATATATCATGAAAATAAACACTGACAGGATATTATTACATTTTCCAAGTAATAAGAATTTCTGAAATAATATGATTATATATCTATTTTTTGTGATTTAGGATAAATCTTTTTCTTTCTCTCATATGCCAACACAGTGCATCATAAGGCTTATAATAGTCTTTTAATTTTCAAGGCTCTTCTTTTGAGTCACTTTAATAATTTGAGTCTTTGAAGTGCTCAGCAGTATTGCATATTACTTGAATTTGTGATAAGAGTTTTAGTATTTAGATGGTAAATATCTTAAAAATAATAAGCCCTATTATTCCAAAGAAAGAAAGTTCTGTTAGATATTCATATTCAAAATAGTGTCACTGAAATTTAGGCATTGTGTTTTATTTTAATTTATGTGATTTGCACATGAGAGGACAGCTGGGGAAATGAGATAAGGAGAATAAGATGGGATGAGCATAAATTGTTGCTTTCCTAGAGTGACATTGTTGTGCTTCCATGTAAGAGGCAGCTACACAAATAAGTTAAATGGGTATAAGGCAGGTATATATTTTTATAACAGGGGTTTTCATTTCTCCTACTTTCCACAGTCAGATGTCTTCAGCAGAGCTACACAGAGGCTGGTGGATGGAACCTCTGTCGTGCTGCTCTTCCTGACACCATTCAGCTTGGCATATTGGCCTGGGTGATTGATTTCTGTTCTGAAAGTAGTGTTTGATTCCTGACCCTACGTAATTTATGCTGCTGCAATTTTTCTCATGTAGATTTTGATTAGAAACAGCCTGATTTTTCTTCTCTCTTGTGGTCTACTTGTCTTATTTCACTGCTTCATTTTCCTATTAGATGATATTTACCCTATCTTTATTTCTCAGTCACAACCAGCTCCTCTGGACTTCAGAACTTATTACTCCAAATCCCTCCAATCCTGTTCTCTAAATTGCTGGTCTCTTGGTCTCTTTGGTTTGCGTGAGAGGACTTTAGAATTATGCTGCACATATAATTTATGGAACTGGTCTTTTCCACTGTAGACATTTATTTGTATTGATTTCACTGTATTGATTATGAAACCATCATGGGAAGTATAGGAGTTCTTGTGGTCTACTTCATTTTCTAATAAGAATTGAAGCTTAGATAGGTGAATAGATTTCCCAGGTCACACTCTCGTGCAGTGGAGTTGGAATATCACTCTGGATGTCTTATTTCAAAACATGTAGAGACCTCCGTGTTTCTCAAGATCAAGTGCTTCAGAGTCACATGGAGGACTTTTTAAGGCAGCTTGCGAGATCTCCTCAGCCCAGCTCTTGAGTCAGCGGTTTGGGCATAGTCTGGTATGTGCGCTTCTACCAAGTTCCCTAATGGTATTGAGCAGCTGGCCTGGGAAGCACAGGGAATTTTGAATCAGCTTGTGCGGCTTCCAACGCTGGCCTCACTGCTTGCCGAGGCAAGGACTGAGGAAAACCCACGTTAGGTCTGGGTTGGCATTGCTCACCTGTAGCCGGCTCATCGAGTTGCAGCGAGAATCGCAACAGGAGATAAAGCATTTCAGATGTTCAGTAGAATGCTTGAAAATTAGAAGTCGCCGTATAGAGATGCCAATTGCTCGTATTCTCCCTGTACTGCACTTGCAGAACGTGGATCTTTCTCATGCTTTGAGACATTTTGTGTTCTATCTCTCAGTCTTATTCTTTGCTTACTCCACTCATGTCATTCTTAATAGAACGCTGAGATTTTTTTTCTTCAGTTGTACTGCCTACCCAATCTCAGTTCTTTACCCAATTAGAATATACTTTTTTGAACCTTTCACTTCTTTTTTAAAATACATTTTAAAATCTTTTAAAATTTTATTGATTTATTTTGAGTAAGGCCTCACTACGCAGCTCAGACTCTAGTGATCCTCCTGCCTCAGCCTCCCAAGCACTGGGATCACAGGTATGTGCCACCACATCCTGTTTTGGTTCTGGGGCTGGCAAGGCATGCAGTGCTGGGGATAGAACTTAGGACCTTGTGCTTGCCAAGCAGGCATTTAGATTGCTGAGCTATCTCTCCAGCCTGAAACTTCCACTTCTATGTGGATAGACATTCTAATCCCCCTGGCTTTGCAGCTTTACCACCTCAACTTTAACTACCTCTAGCTGTCCTCTGCTTTGTCCACTCTCAGTTACAGAAGCTACAGTTGAATCATTTGATTTTAGAAATTTTTCCTAGAATAAGCTCTTTTGGGACAGGGGCCATTTGTGGTAAATCTTTGCCTCTCAGTGGAGCAAAAGTCTTTCCAAAAGTAAACAGGACTCTCATGTCCTGGTAAGTGAATGGCTAAATGAAGTAGTGGAAGGCATGGGATCATGAGAGCCTTACATCTGGAGTTGAGAATTCTTGTTAAGGGATTTATTTCCTTCAATGAGAAGACTGCACTATAATTAAACTTGTAGGCACATACTTTTAACCATTACCATCTATACATCCCATGGATAAATAATTTTTTTTTTTTTTTGAGACAGGGTCTCACTATGCAGTTCAGACTGGCCTTAAGCTTACTTTTGTAGCCTAGGCTGGTCTCGAACTCACAACAATCCTCCTGCCTCAGCCTCCCAAGTGCTGAGATTGCAGGCATGTGCCACCATGCCCGGCAATAATTTCTTAGCCAACAGTTTGATAATAATGTTAATAGCAGAGGTTGTGTGTGCACTCTTTTGCATCTTTCTTTATAATATGGGTCATCTTACTGGTACGGATGGCACGTAGGTCATGCTAGTGTACCCTGTGCTGAATTTTCTTTTCCCTTTGACTTAGTTTGAGATGTTCCAGAATTAGGCTGACAAATACAGAGATATTATTGTCCTTTGGTAAGGACTCGCTTGTGATAGTTTTAAGGGTGCTAAGTTCAGATAGCAGTTACTGATATCAGCACTTTCTCACTGAAGTTCACAGTAGAGTTATTTTGTGTACCCACAAGTATAAGTAGGAAATGCTATTGAATGGGGGCAGAATGTTTTAGCCATTTGACTGTGCAGGGAAACATGCAACACCCACAACTTAAAGAAGGAGAGGTTTGTTTGGTTCAGGTTTTCAATTTATGTTTGGCTGGCTGTGCTGGCTACTTTTCTCTCATTGCTGGGACAAATATCCAACACTAGAAATGAGGGAAGGAAAGGGTTATTTAGCTCGCAGTTACTGGAGGGTGCAAGACACTGGAGGAAAGACTGGGACGCTGCTGCGTCCAGGATGACCCTCTCCACATGTCTGAGAAAGGTCGGGCTAGCCAGTTTAATGTTCATGCCTCTCTAGGCTCACCCCTTGGGCCTGTCCTGGTCCGCTGGCCCCACCCCTCAAGCCACTCGTTGCTCGTCTGGCCTTGTTGGCCCCATAACTTACATGAGGCTTTGGGGGAACAACTAGACACAAACCATGACACTGGCTTCAAGGCAGGAGGGTCTGATGGAAAAGTCTGCAGAAGAAAACTGCTCATGACGTGATAGCCAGAGCAGAGAAAGAGAGAAGGAACTGGGTGTGGGATAGCTAACATAACATGCACCGTTCTAGGTCATGCCCCAGTGTTTCACTTTCAACCAGGTTTTAGCTCCTAGCCAGAAAACTGTAGTAATCTAATCACTTTGCAAAAGTTTTGTCCCTGAGCATATGAAAATTTTGAGGGTCATTTTTGGTCTAAACTATAACTTTCCACTCATATCCCCTAAAGAAACTGATGCACATCTCTTTATAGAAAACTCACTTAGTCCATCTCTAACAGTTACCAACCTCTTAACAGTTCAAGCAGTGCTGAAAAGTTCAAGTCCCAAGTCTCCTCTGAGACTCAAGGCAAACTCTTATCTGTGAGCCTCAGTAAAAAATCAGAATTAAACACAACTAACATATAATGGTACATGATAAATGTTTCCATTCCAAAAGGGGAAAATAGCAGGGATAGAAAGGAATGCACCAAAGCAAGATCACAATCCAGCAAGACAGACATTAAGCCCTAGAGATCCGTGCCCAGTACTGGAAGCAGAGAATGGCCAGATGTGACCTCCAAGGGGCTTGGCTGGTCCCAACCGCTCCAGCACTGATGATTGCAACTATTATAGTCTGTCTCTTGGGGTGGTTTTGCTCACTGTCTGTGGCTTTCCTCCAACATCCCACATTCTTGGCTTTCCCAATTCCCTGTAGTCTCCTTCTGGTTTTTTTTTTTTTTTTTTTCCTCATGGCTCCATGCACTGTCTTCTCAGTGGCAACCAAGCCTTTTTCTGAGATTTGGATGGGAGCCTCTGTGACCTTGTAACTCTTGCATTCTATATGCCTTAAAGCCATCATCATGTGGATAATATCAAGGTCTGTTGCCAGCCTGAGCAGTATCTAGGTTCCCTTTTGTCACTGCTGTATGGACCGCTGAGTTCCTCCATGGGTAAGTACTGTAAGGGGGATCTTAGAAATCAATTCCATGGGCAATTTTCTTGAGGACAGTGTGCTTGGCACACCTCTCCAGATGATAACTTTATAGTCTTGTACTCTGATCTAAAATTAGTGAGAGTATTTTTTTTTAAATTTCTCAGATTCCCATAAAACCACCTGTCATATTGTCTTGATTCAAAGTGCTAATTGTAGTCTTTTCACAATCAAGATCTCTGTCGCAGAATGCTCTAATTATACAAGTTCTTCCATTTTAGCTACCAGTAGAGTTTTAAAAATTATTCAGCTTGGGTTTTGGTTCTGCTTCACATGATAGATATGGATAAAAGCAATTAACAGAACCCATGCCACAGCCTCAACATTGGGATGCCTTTGAATTTCCACTCCCAGATTAATGAGTCTGCTTCTTGAATTTCAGTCTCACTAAGAGTTTCCAAGGATAAGCAAAATGTACACAGCTTGTCTGCTAGCATGCAACACATTGTCTCGAGTTCATTTGCAAGGAGCTATTCTCAGCTGAGACTTCCTGAGCCCAGTATTTTCTGTCTGCTTTTCTATCAGATTTCTGATCTTCTGAACTGTAACCAATATCATCAATGAACTTCACTTACAGCATTTTAGGACTTCTGTAGCTGGCATCTCCAAACTTTTCCAAAGTCTTCCTTCACAACATTTTCAAAGGCTTTTAAACCACATGACCAGCCGGGCGTGGTGGCGCATGCTTGTAATCCCAGCACTCGGGAGGCTGAGGCAGGAGGATTGTTGTGAGTTCAAGACCAGCCTGAGCTACAAAGTGAGCTTAAGGCCAGCCTGAACTGCATAGTGAGACCCTGCCTCAAAAAGACAAAAAAAAAAAAAAAAAAAAAAAAAAACCACATGACCAGAAACTGCTAGAAGTAGGAGCCCCTACTTCTCTGGTACCAAATCTGTCTTAATTACTTTTTCATGACTTAAAAGAGAGCAGTTTATTTTGGCTGATGTTTGCATTCCATTTTCAGCTGACACCAAGGCAGGAAGGTCAGAGCAGAAGTATCTGGCAGAGGAAAATGATGGTTGTTAAGAAGCAGCAAGGGAAGGAAGGAACTGGGGAGGGAGTTGTACCCTTTCAGGGCACAGCCCCAGTGAGCTACCTCCAACTAGGTCACACCCCCTAATAGCAAGGTCCCTACATGGTCCAGTCACTTTCCCAAAGCCAGGTTTCCAAATGCATGAGACTTTTAAGTTTCATTCATACTCTCAACCATAATGATCTTGCATGCAAGGTGATCTAACATCCTGTCTGGCTCAGGGTGGCTTTCACCCATTGCAGAAAACAGTTGCAACTTCAAAAAATGTTTATGCTTTGTTCCAAAAGCCAAAAGTATCATCCTCATGATAAAATATATTAAAAATTAATGAAGAATATAGTAAGTTTAAAATTTGGAGTTAATTATTCATGTTTTTCCCCCTTTTTTCTGTCCATTGCAAACAAAATTAAGTTATAAAATATACTTTTTTTTACTTGTCAACAAAATGCACTTGCTTGTAATCTCCAAATATTCTTCAAAAATATAACTTAATTGACTACATGATATTCCATTAGGTGAAAGTAACATACTTTGAAAAAGAGAAGGGGAGGAAAAGAAAAAAGGAAATATAAAGTATGCATACCAATGCCTTGCAAGGAGTGTAAACATTATGTACTGCAAATACATACTAATAAAAAAACATAACTTTTTGATGTTTTCCAAATTGTTGGTGTCAGAATAAGTGCTGAACATATAAGTGTTCTGTACAATATAATTTCAATTCAATCACGATAAAATTATAATTCCACAGGAATAGAAGGCCTGACTGTGTCTTGCTGCCCTGTAAGTCTCACTCTGCACTTTCATATGAATCCTGCTCATACTTAAAGTTGACTGGTGGAAACATATAACCTCAGAGAACCAGAAGCCACTAAAGAAAGTAACTTAGTTGTCAAAAGAGTGCCCCTGTCAGATCTTCATCTTTTAAATATAGGAAATATGCCAATAAAATCTTAATGCAAATTTTATCCAACTTTAGTACAGTGGTTATTATACATACAACGAGTGTTCTAAAAATATGGCAAATATTTAAAACCTTATTACATTAAAAGACACATTGATATGAATTCCCCCATAAAGTTCTTCTTCACTTCAGGTGAATTCATTGCATTTATCCCATCGTTCTTGCTTCTTTCTGAAGACATTCTGGAACTGCGTTTTTCTTTATGAGCAGTGATGAAAAGTGGCACGCTGCATGGTGTTGCTAAGTGCTGTCCGACAGAACGACAGACTGTGTAATCACTGCAGTGTGTCTTCACTCACCCTGCCTACTGCATCTGGCACTGTGACTAAACATGAAGGCAAAATGACCATGAAAAGTAAGCGTGTTGAACTGATTCAGGACAGCAAGGCAGCCGCGACAGCCAAGCTAAAGACGCTCGTGAGAAAGGCTTTGATATCTGCCTAGAAAGGGGTAAGAATGCGTTCAAAGAGAGGAGAAACATTTTGAGGGGGATTGTTAGAAATTTGGACATACCCACCATATTTTTATCACATCTCATATTTCAGGGAATACAAAAGAGTACAAAAGCCACTGCCTTAGTTCACAGACAGTCACTACTTTGAATCTCAAACCAGAAACTGGCACGCACAAAGAAAGGATTCAAATGGCTGATTTCATTTAGGGTCATGAAAAGATGATCCCTAAATGAGATACTAACATTCAGAAACCCTAGGATTTTAAAATATGTGTTTATTTCAGGAATGAAGGAGTGAAGGATTAATCTTGTATGTCCACATGTAGATCACCTTATTAATATCTGAAAGAAATTAAAAGACAAAAAATGTCAACATTGTCTCAGTTGATAATAAAATTTTTGTCTTGAGAACTCTAGGCTGAATCTATTGGAAAATGGAAGCTAAGCCATGACTCACAGTGTTAGCAGTTTGAGAAACACAAATCCCAGCAGTGGGTATGAGAGCAGTAGGCAGTATTAGGCAAAGAAAGAGAGAAATGCATGTGCTTCTGTTCTGGCTGCCACAGTTGCGACACCAAGTTTTAGGTGCTCTACCATACTCTCTTAGCTAATGGAACATTTACAAAAGGTTTTTCAGAGTTGACAGTACCAGGTGAAAGCCAGCTGGGGCCTGGACAGCTTCAGAAGCCTCACTGAGCTGCACTCCACCCCCGCATGGTCGTGGGAACAATACTGAGCCCAGGAAGGTTTTAGGAGCCTCACTGAGCTGTGCCCTGCTGCCTGCTCCATCACTGTGGAAGTCATGCTGAACCCTGGATATCTTTGGAAGCCTCAGTGAGCCAGGCCTTATCTCACACTGTTGTGTGAGCCACGCTGAGCCCCAGGTAGTTTCAGGAGCCTTGCTCATCTATGATCCATGTGCCTACACCAGGTGGGAGTGGCACTGAGCCCTTGTGAACTTTGGGAGACTTTGAAAATGTTAAAAAAAAAAAAAAGGCAAAAGGCAATCTCAGTCCTCTAGCTCACCCAGAAAAAATCCAGAAGACATGGGCACAAAAGAACTGAGAAGGCACATAAAATACATCCTCAGTACATCGGGCGATCTAGCATCTGCTTAAGAATGTAGGCTCCAAGCACTATTATATGGCTTTTCATTCAGCCTAGGAGGAGATCTCACAGGTTAGAGTAGCAAGCAGGAGAGAGAAAAGTGGGTATCTCAGAGAAACATAGAAAATGCGTTATAAACTTGTACTGTACAGAAGCAACATTGAAGGTAATGTAACGCTTATGATAAAAAAATCCAGCCAACAACAACAAAAAAGCAAATTGTATAATGTCTAATACGCCTATCCAGAAGTTATGACAACATTTGTTTTGGCAGAGGTTTCGGCATTCCTTAGGTCAGGCGTGAGTCCTGGGCGCCTGCCCTCGCTGTTACCATCCCCTCCATTGGAGCTTTTGGCTCTTTCACCAATTGAAAGCGGGACCGGCGGCAGAGCAGGTGCTTCGCATGCAGGAGGCCCTGGACGCATTCTCCAGCATCAAATAAATAAAAAAAATAAATTGCCAAAAAGCTCCAAAGACACAGCCACATGATTACAGGGAATACCGGGTGCCGTGCTTAGCTGGGGACCATGTGCCCAGCAGAACAGCTGCGTGTGAAGGTCGGCAGGGCTCAGAGGCATGTCCTACCCAAAGTGAGAATCTCGTAAGTGAACGCTTGGGTATAGTTTGTGGGTTCTGCCAAATCTATGAGAGACAAATAAATAAATAAATAAATAAACAGAATCTAATAATGATTAAACATAATAAAAGGGCTGAGTGTGTGTCAAGATGAAAAGTTAACATGAAAAATCAGTAGTGAACCTTAGCACAATAGTAATGAGAGCACTTTAAGAGTAAGTAGATAAACTGCAGTAATAAACTATAATATCTGAAAATTAATCTCTGAATGTATAATATTTTATGGATTATAAAACATTTTTAAACACATAAAATAGTAATAGATATTTAATATTATTTTTCCTCAGATTAATCTATAATATTGATATGGTCCCAATTTTCTACAGATATCTCATTCAGGAAGTTTGCTCATACATTAGCCTGTACTTCCCCTAGTAGCCGTCACCCAGATTTAGCTAATTAGGTGTTCACTGTAACTTTAAAGTGCAATGGCAAGCAAAAGCATCAAAATGAGACCCAGGGTTTGGAGGAAGGTTTATTCATGTCGACAGGCATTCATCGGGATCATCCCCAGATGCCAGGCTCTGACCTCGGGGGTCTAGGGCTCATAGAAGAGAAGCAAGCAGGAAGCACAGAAGAGAACGGCTTGTCAGTTGGGCATGGGTTGGTTTACACAATGCGTCACAGTGACCAGCCATTGCTGAGACAGGAGCAGCCAGAAGCGGAACAGGTACTGTTACATGGGCAGCTAACAAGGTGAACTAAACTGCCTGCGGTGGGGTGCATTTTCTGCTACAACAGAAAATAACTACTAGACAGTACAACAATCAGATGTCTGTCATAAGTACTTATACATACCCAGGAGGCATATATAAAAGATTTCATTTTAATTGTGGCAATATTCATGTGAAATTAATGTTCTGCATGAGGAAAATGAATGAGCATATTAAACACATCATGGGATGATACCCCAGTACTAACATTTTTGCAGAGGTGTACACAATAAACAAAATAGCTACATAACATAATATGCTAACTTTTAAAAATGCATTTAGTACAGAGTGAGCAGGGTCTCATTATACGGCTCGGGCTCCTAGTGATCCTCCTGTTTTCAGCTTCCCAAGCCCTGGGATTATAGGTGCACACCAGTCTCATTTGCCATCTCAGCCCACCCCAGGGGGTGGGGCTGGCACAGCATGCCAGGGGATTGAACGTTGATCCCTGCATGTGTCAAGGAAAGCACTTTAATCTGATGAGCCATTTGGCCAGCCCATAATATGCTAAAATGTAAGAAGCATTGTGGTGGAGAGTAAAGCAGAGAAATAAAAATAGCAAGGTCTGTGGCTGAGTTGCTTTGAAATTTTATCTATATTGACCAAGTATTTATTGCAAGGAATTCTTTCTTGCAGATGTGTAAGTTATAACATGTTTGTCTCTTCTTATTTCATAAACTACAATTTCTAGAACGCATTAAAGTATAATTGTAGAAGTTTTTATTTCTTCCTGATTCAGAATCTAACAAATAGTATGCGATGGATAAATGTTTCTGTTTCTTTGTATTATACACTTTATTTTAAAGAGAATAAACAATAATAAAAAAATGGCAATGATACAGAATTTCAAAGAAACAAAATGATAAGAATCTACAAGTCAGATGAATGTTTATTTAATGAATGTCTTTGATGTTACACCTTTAAATAGGCTTTGCCTCAAGATACCATTTTTATTCTCATTTATCCTTCAAAGGACATGATTCAATGGTTGTCTTCACTGGTCATTATGTGTGTGTCACTTTTAGTTTTTGACCAAGCATAGCCTAGAATTATACATTTAAAAAAAAAAAGGAATTGGGGCTGGGGAGATAGCTCAGTAGAGTAAGCACTTGTCTGGCAAGCTCAGTGTCCTGAGTTTGATCCCTGGTACTGCAGAAACAGAGAGAGAGAGAGAGAGAGAGAGAGAGAGAGAGAGAGAGAGAGAGAGAGAGAAATTGTACACTCAAGACGTGTGTGTGTGTGTGTGTGTGTGGTCTTGCATCAAAGCAGATAATAGGCAATATTCTGTCACTGACCAGCACCCTCAGTCATTCATACCTTTTAAAGTTTGTTGGGGCTGAGAAGATGGCTCAGTAGAATAAGCGCTTCCTTGACAAGCAAAAGGCCTGAGTTCAATCCCCAGCTCTGCAAAAAAATAAAAAAATAAAGTTTGTTATTGCCATAAAATGAACAACTATGGCTAAAAATTGAAAAACATTTAGACAATACAACAGAGCGATACTGCTAGAGTTATGCCGAGTCCCAGCCACTAGCCCTCACCCTGAAGATTTCTTGGGAGACCTGGGAGACTGCCATGGAGATCTGAATCCGGGTGTCCAAAAGACTGCCACAGGGACTTGCGGAAGCCTTGGGGAACCCTACGCTGCAGCGTCCCACCACAGAGAGCGCTTTGCAGAACTTCAGCGTGTAGTCATTCATGCAATAACAGTGGGACCCTTCTTGAGCCGTGGCTTGCCGCCCTCCCCTCAGTGAGGTGGGAGCCACGCTGAGCTCCACACAGCAGCATTTTGGCGAGCTTACCCTACCATCCTGCTCTCCTGAGGGCCTTGCTCACTCACACCCCCCTGTCCTGCCATCACTGCAGAGGCAGGGAGAACACTGGGGGCTTCCAAAATGACAAAGGGAAGGAACAAAAGGACATCTCAGACCTCTAGCCCACCCAAAACAAGTCCAGGAGACAAGGTTGGAGTTGGAAGACAAGGCAAGAAGAAGCTGGAGGTTCACACACCTGAAATTTCTGAGATAATAACAACTGGAGTAAAGAAACAATTCCGTCAGCCTGTAGAGGCAATCAGATCAGGAATATTCTCTTAGGTAAAGAATGAAATGACAACAATCATGAAAGAATTGCTCAATACATCTAAGGAAGGCATAGATCAAACAGAAGGGAACAGGAAAATGGTAGAAACGTTGAAGGAAAAATAAGGGAGGAACTAGGATGCATGAAACAGATTCAAATAGATATCCAGGACACTAAGAATTCCATTGAAAGCTGGAAAAACCACTTGTATGAAACAGATAGCATAATTCCAGGTACTGACAAAAAGTATGGTTTTAAACTTTAAAGTATTCATGAGCCATTAGTGAATGAGAGTTTAAAAATTTATTCTATCCATTGAACAAACCGACCCCCACACATATTTTTTCCTTTGGTCTCCCTTCCCTTCCTCTTTCTCCTTTTATCCTCCCTAATACAGTTGGTTGAACCTAGGGCTTTATCATTGAGTTATATCCCAAGACTTATAATAATAATAATAATAATAATAATTTCTTTAAATGTATTTAGTACTGGGTCTATAATGCCTCACTACATAGATCGGACTTGTAGTGATCCTCCTGTTTTAAGCCTCCCAAGCACTGGGATTACAGGCATGCCACCGCGCCGGTCTCAATCTGTCTCAGCGTGCCCCAGGGACAGGGCTGACATGGAACACTGGGGATCCAACCCCGGCCACTGCACTCTGCTTAAGCAAATGGTTTAGTCTGTTGAGCTATCTGGCCAACTCATTATTTTTATTTTTATTTTTATATTGAGATAAGCTTTCACTAAATCTCTAAGTTGCTCAGATGGGGTTCAAACTTGCAGTCCTCCAGTTTTAGCTTCTCAGAGTGCTTGGATTATAGCCACTCAAGACATCTGTTTGGGAGGAAACAATTGCAAAGGCTAAAGAAGGGAAAGGTAGGTAGAAAAGCTTTCAGACTCTGATGCAGGCCTGGCATTTGTGAAGAGAAAAAGGAACAGGAGTAGGCAGGAGGGGCCTCAGGCGTTCCCTGAGGAGGTCTCAGGTCGGCAGCCCAGGAGCTCTGCAGTGAACATGGCTCATCAGGAGACCACTGTGCAGGAGTGGCTGATAGGCTTTTTCACTGACTAGGAAATGCTCATGGCCACCTTGCACATCCTGCTGTGGCCTTGAACGCACGGCAGCCAGAGGCTGTCCACCAGTGGCATGTCCTGAGGCAGGTTTTGCACGAAGTTCTGGGCAGCAAACCTTCACACCCTTCACAGTACGACACAGACAGGACAAGTCTTATAATCTCTCTGAACCATGTTTGCAAAATGGCATTAATGTTGCCTCTATCCCCTGGTTTTGCTTTTTTTGTTGTTGTTGTTTTTGTTTGTTTGTTTTGCTTTGTAGAAATAAATCATGAAATATAAATAAAATCATCTAGAGAAATAAATGATCAGTTGTCTGTATGGGACAGTGACCTTTCTAAATGCTACCAGGCTAATCAGTAGAAGCGCAAGTTTAAAAACTCATCCTGACCCTGTGTCCAGCACATGTGCCAATCACACCTGTACTTCTCTAACCACTTATTGCTCAAGTTCTGACCTGGAGCCTGCTTGAGCAGTCTCTATGGTAAAGCTGTCTATGGAGAAGCATTTTCCAGCCTTGAGCTATGCACATATATGGATTTTACTTAATTTCCTCATTTCTTACTTTCATTGACACATCACAGAGACTTGCCAAGAGTCTTCTGCCATCATTAGATGCATCTTGGCATTTGGAGGGTGTTTTTTTTTTTTGAAGGATTATAACATCTTGGCACTGAGATATTCATCTTTGAAAAATACTATCCTAGAAGGAAAAAAAAAAAAGACATGAATTAGTCTTATTTAAACCTCACCATTCCACCACACAAACCTACTACACTGACACAGCCTGACTGAAGATGGCTCTTTTTCATGCATCATCTGGAAGGAGACAGAAGAGCAGCAGCTTCTCCATGTCTGAGGCTTTGGAGGCTTGGGAGGCAGCCACTTGAGAGCCCTGGACATTACATTTCTCCTGCTGCTACTGCTATTGTGGGAAGTAAAATATTAACAATGGGAATAGCCAGGAGTAACCGATAGGCCAGGAAGACCTTCGTGTCACAGAATGCCTGTGGCTTTTCGGACACTGGTCTTACTTCCTTTGCTGATCTAGATATTTATTACTCAGGAATACAGCAAGTTGCTCCTGCCCACCTCAAAGCGCCCATACCATGAAGTCACTTGTCAGCCTTGAATGCTCCACAGTTGATACACACCTGTCTGCTCTTGGCCTTCCCTGCAAAAGTTCTAGTTCTAGTCTTTAAAGAGAAATGAGTTCAGTGGGGCCAGGGAGATGGCTCAGTAGAATAAGCATTTCCCTGGCAAGCACAAGGGCCTGAGTTTAATTCCCAGTTCTGCCAAAAAAGAAAAGATAAGTTTAGCTTTGATGTGTTTAGGAGATAAACTTTTGATATTTCATTAACCTTCACATACCGTGTTAGGCCTGGAGTCAAACTCTAAGCATTCTTAAGTGTGCTGATGATTTGGTGTTGAAGAAACAGTTCCTGTCTTTAGAAAAGACTCGGAGGCAAATGCGTTGCCACCTATGGCGATGAATCAGGTGGCAGCATTGCGTGTGTAGCAGGACTAATGAGAGTCCAGTGGCCTGCGGCATGTGTGTGGTAGGTGCATGAGTGCATGGAGAACAGCTGCTGGGGGAGGTGCCCCCCAAAGGAGCTTGCAGTGCCATCGAGACTAATGCACAGCTGGTGGAGGGAGACTAGCATCAACGCTAAAGGGAAGGCCGGCGCTGGGAACGTGCGGGGCATGTCTGAGAGCCTGACCATACGAAGCACTGCTAGAGTGTAAAGTGCAGGGAAGGATGGGTCGGCTGATGAAAGCTGGAGGCAGGGGCCAGATGAGAACTGGTTTTTAAGACCCTATCAGACATAGACTTCATGAGGTGAGTACAAGGCAGGTAGGGGAAGGCAGTAGATAAGTAGGGGAGATGGGGGTCACATTGATGGCAGAAGATAGTGGGTGCTGAGGGAGGTTTGGAGTCTGGAAGGTGGGTTAGGGGGCCACAGAAGACCCCAGGCATGAAATAGTGAAGATCAGAAGTAATGCAAATGATAGTGATACTGGAGAGGGAAAGTTAGTGTAAGAAAGCATTTGAATAAGAAATAGTGATAGCAATACAAGAAGTAGTAATAATCAGTAATTGATACTCTGTAATGCTTACTGAGCTCTTGTGCCTCTACTGAACCCTGTGGCACCTAAGTATTCTCATTTATGACCACCATCTGGCCCATTGTCCTTTACCATAAAATTTCTAAAATTCTATAACTAAAATGCTTTTCCAAACTCATTTGCAATAAAACTTGACCAGATTTTTTTAATTTTTATTTTTTAGAGAAGGGTCTACAGGGTGTTCAGTGTCTCATTACTAGATTGGACTCGTAGTGATCCACCTGTTTACAGCCTCCCAAGAGCTGGGATTATAGGTGTGTACCACCATGCCCAGTCTCAATTCCTGTCTCAGCATGCCCCATGGGAGGGAACCATATGATAGCAGATTTTTATAAATGTTTGTTTGTTTCGTACAGTGTCTCACTACACAGCTCAGACTCGTAGTGATCCTCTTGTCTCAGCCTTCCCAGTGCTAGGATTACAGGTGTGTGCCACCATACCTGGTTTTGGTGGCTGGTACTGCTCACCTGGGGTTCTGGGGCAGCATGGCACGTGGTACCGGGAATCGAACCCAGGTGCTTATGCTTACTAGGCAGGTACTTAGACTACTGAGCTATCTCTCCAGCCCACTGACCATAGTTTTGAATTCTTCTGGAGTGAGAAACAGGCTTGACATAACAGAAAGCTACTTGTAGGCTTTATTTAACTTATCTAACGTAGACATCCACATGTTTTGATGCAGCTCAATTTCATGAGGTTGCCCCAGGTACTTTGAAGGATATTGCTAAATATACAACAGTTACAATAATGCCCCCAGTGGTATAACAGATTAAACTTTATGTCCACTTTATTACTTTTATAAGTGCCGCAGCTTCTAACTCATGGCAACACATCTGACACCCGGGGTTTCACCTCAGTAGCTATAGCCCTAGGGCAGAGACGCATATCTAAGTGGGGACAGAACTAGGATGGGCATCCAGGGCTTTGGCCTACAGAGCCTGCAAGCTGACCCTTGATCCTCTCCGTACTTGGTTAGAAGAAGCAGACCTTGGGAATTGTTTTCCAGAGATCGCTACTTGCTATTTCTTTTTCTTTTCTTCTGGGCACAAAAATGCCTAATGATTTGTAGCCATTAGGAAAAAGCAGTGTTTCATTACCACATTTAAGCTAATGAATCTTTTGAACACGGGAAATTCCTGCAAATGGAGACTGGCTATCAGCTCAGAAGATTCAAGTACAGCTGAAAGGGTTTGGAGCTGCTTGTTTTCATGGGACACCAATAAAAGCAATGGAAACAAAATCATGAGCTTTAGTTTTTAACTCAGCAAGATTTAATAGTGGTCCACACATAGGTACTCAAATGTACGCATGAGCTAGAAGGCGCATTACCAACTTTGGGTAGTGAAGTTACAAATGATTTTGGTGTTGCTTGTAAAACTTTCAGTTGCTCACAGTGGTCATTTTTACTTTTATAATGGGATAATATGCTTTCTCATTTTTCTGTTACAAATGACATATGGGGAAGGGTGTCAGTCCTGTAACTAAATACCCAGGCAGGCACAGTGGTACGTGCTTGTACTTCCAGCACTTTGGAAGCAGGAGGCAAAAGGATTGCAAGTCTTCCCTTGGAAACTTGGTGAGACCTTGGCTCAAACTGAAAATAAGAAGCGCTGGGAACATACGTCAGCGCTTATACCCTGAATTCTATCTGCAGTGCTGGAAAAAAAAATAAGGAAATTATAAGTATACTAATTTGTCCAACTGATAGCATTTAAAAAAAAAATCATTTACAAATGGCTCATTAATACTAGAAAATTTAAAGCCATACTTTTTGTCAATACTTGAAATTGTGTCACATTTTCTAAAATATTGCCTTTTAGCTATAATAGTTCATTTTACTGCAGTAACAAATTTTAAGAGAAATAAAGGATTGAGTGGCTCCCTGATAGAGCATTTGCCTCCGTGTACAAGGTTCTGGTGTGCTCCTCAGCACTGAAGTAAACAAAAAGGAATAAAAAGAGCTTCAGGTCATAATGAACTGCTGGGAAGAAATAAATGTACAGTGTAATATTTCAGTAATGAGAGAATTCAGACAGTCTTTTGAAGCTTATTGTAGACTAATTTAAGCTATATTAGGTTTTAGTCAAAAGACAAAATTTTCCTGGTCAAGCAAGGTATTATTATATTTTTTACCTTTGTTAGTTTACAGTAAAACTTATGTAACCTGCAGAAGGTGATTTTTTTTTTGGTTGAACACCCAGTTTCTGCCAGGGAGATCAGGGGCTATTGGGATGACAGTTGGCATAATTTTGAAATTTAGAATATTGTATCTTCTAGACTAGAAAATTTAACTTTCTCTAACCCTTATCAAATTACATTTCTAACACTATGCATTCAAGTAACAGTAAATAGAGATGAAGAGCAAATATAACTTTGGGTTTTAGTTTTCTTATCTGTAGTTAGGGATAAAATGATCTGTTTTATACAGATGTGTGCTGGTGTAAGTTTAACAACCAGTTCTGGTAAAAGAAGAAAAGAACAAGATGAGCTCTGGTTTGTAGCGTTTTCTAATTCCCATTATGGCTGAATTTCAAGCTACTCATGTAATATCAAAGCATGGTAAAAGCATATTTCTTCCCTAATTATGCATGCAAGGTACACAAATAATCCTAAGAGCACAGACAGTAGTAAAATATAGTACAAATTATTAGAAATCCATGAGCTTTGAATAATTACCTATGTTTCAATATAATTTAAAATTGATATAGTCTAATTTTTAATAATGTCTATATTTAACAAGCAACTTGCAGAATTCTTGAAAATTTAACAGTTGGCACTTGAAGCCAACACAAGACAATTTCAGCATTCTACTCACTTGTTATGAAGATTAAAAGAAATCATTAATTTTAAAAATGCTCAGTGGTGCCGTGGAACACCATAGCACCTCCAGAAATCTTAATGTTTTTCTCCTCTTCCTTCATGTTTTATAAGCTCCATCCTCCTCTGTGAATTTATGACAACAGCTCTAGCTTTAACACCATTTCCAAAGAGCTGGGAAAAGTTGGCAGCAGGCACAATTGCCTTGCTCCTCGCCGGTCTTCTGAGAAGAGCCAGCTTGGATGTGAGGACGACACTTTAGTGTCCACAGCTGTCCTTGTTGGTGTAACTTTTGCAAGCCCTGTGTGCCTGGCATTCACTGCCACCTCAACTTTCTTCGAGGCCTAGAAGAGCAATCTTGTTACAGAGTTAAGCTGACTTCTCTCAACTTGAGGGCAGAGTGCGAGATGCTCCCAGTTATGGGTCAGAAATAATATACATTTCTGTAGATTTTCATTTACTCGTTTTTAAATTATTCTTTCAACTATAAGCCACATGATTAGAGGCCCATATGGACATATCTCTTCCTTTAAAAATAAATTTTATTGTCCTTTGAACCTAAAGGATAATATATAGTCCATGTGAAAAGCATGAAATAATTCTGAAAATATAAGACAAAAATGAAATTTACTCGTAATTCTGCAACTCAGAGATATCCTCTATCAATTTTGATGAATCCCATATTCTTTCTTCCTCTGAGCTGCATAATTGGCATCATACTCTATAGGCTATTTCGTATTCAGTGTGGATATTTTTGATAACCATGATTAATCTAGAAGATTCATCCATTATTTATGAGTATTGTTTGAAACAAAGTTCTGTCAAAAGCATACATTTACCTGTATCCCTTTTATTTCTATAAACCATCCTCACTTCATGATTTAGTTATGATAAATTAAATTTGCCAATTTAAAATATTATCATTTATATTAAGCATCAAGAATAGGATTAGAATACATAGATGCTAGCACAACACACACACACACACACACACACACACACACATATGCCCACAACCCAGGAAGATATGTGTGCAAACTAGAGCTGTGTCACTTCAGGGAAATTACTTTGGTCTTTTGTACCTGCTATCGATCATCACATGTACAATGAGAGTACTCCTAATCCCCACCTGGGTGGATTAGCAAAATAAGTGCTGCGAACAGTGCCTATGAAGTGCTTAGGTACAGTGAGTGCCTGATACAAGACAGTGTCCTTTATTGGCCTTATTCACTTGTCTGTTCGGCCAGCCTGGAATGAGAAGGCAGTGAGCCTGAGCTACCAGCTACAGAGACAGCGGTGGGCCGATGATCTGTAGGGATTGAGCGCTGTGTGACAAGTGTCTAGAGCTGGACATGGCCAACAGTGAGCCTCACATAAGTGTTTGCTGTTGTGTGATGCAATTCTTGTGCGATTTAGAGACTGATCTGTAGTTTATTACCCAAGCTGAGGTAGTTTTGAGAGCAAAAGGGGACTTATTAATAATCTGGTGGGAGCCCCCGCCATGTGCTGCGACTCTGTGGCTCAGGTCTGCACCGCCCTCACCCACTCCGTCCACTCATACGGCGGTAACCCCCCAGGATTTACCACTGTCTATCTGTTAAATATACTAAACTATTTTTATGAATGTACAAGAAAATATACATACATATTTTTAAATTTTTCCTTTTTTACCCAAAATAGCACTTTCTGTATGCTGTTTGCAAGCCTCATTGTTTCCCATTTACCAATAATAGTGTATCTTTGAGAACGTTTCATATTGACACACACAGACAGTCCTATTCTTTTTTGCTGTTCTTTTATTTATTTATTTTTCATATTCTACTTAATATTTTTATTAGGAATGAAAATGACCAAAATGCATTTAAAAAATCTTAAGATCTTAAGTTTAAATAATTTGAAGGCACTTAACGCAATTTTTAGGTTCTTTAAATCTGAACATAGTATTCTAACACAACAAAAATACTTAAGGCTGAAGGATCTCAATTTTGAAGTCAGGCTGGGCAGGTTAGTGAGACACTATCTCAAGATTAGATTCCCTTGAGCCCCAGCAAAAGCCTAAAGCAGATAGGTGCATCCTACTGCTTGCTGGAGTCTTTCCCAAAACGATAAAAAAGCTACGTGTTAAATTTCATGCTAGACAGAGGGTTGCAAGCTAAGCACCATAGACAGTGCATGTGGCAGAATGGGACGTGGTTACTGGCTTTGATGACCTAAAACACAGTTAAATAACATTTAAAAACTACTACCAAATGCTTTGAAAGGAGGGCTACATATCAAAGCTAGCATTAATATGTCAAAGTGTCAAGTACAATTGCAAAGAACATTTTCTTATTACCAACACCAAAATCTCCCATAAAAAAGTAGAAAATACATATACAAATCTTCACGCTATGCCAGCTCCCCACAATATCTCTAATTCCAAGCATATAGTTTACATTAGCTAGTTTAACTTTTCAGGTAAGAGAATAAACCCCCAGTACACCTTGAATTACTATTTTAAAAAACAATGCATAAGAATGGAAGTTTTACATATAAAATATCTTACACTACAATTAAAAAAATTATGAGAAAAGATACTGACATATCAACAAATTACTTTAATGTTAAACCTCCCAATGAAAACACAGTTCATGATCAATAAGATAATACATTAGTGAAGTGAAAAATAAGTTTAATGCAGAAAGTATAAAAATTATTCCCTAAGATTGGTTAGGTGGTAATATATGCTATTTAAGAACTACCTTTTGAACCTGAAGGACCTAGCTTTATTATTTCTTTACCTTATCAAAAATGAATGTCTTGTCATAAAATGAATAATGGACAGAGTCACAGGAGATTAGTGTTATGATTACAATCTGACTAAAAAATAGATAAAAGTAGTTAAAGCAATTCTTAGGAGTAAGGAACAGGCTAATCTAGAATCTGGTGATAGCTGAAATTGGGGGACTTAAATTATTGAAATATTTTGTTACTTTCACTTACTAAAAAAAGTTTGACTACACAAAGCTAGTTGTTACTCAGAGAAAATCACTGTCAAGTCCTTTACTCATGCCAATAGAATACAGTAAAGCAAAATAAATCAGACCAAATAGAACTCCTCAGCCAACACAAACTCCATGGCCTCCTCTTGGGAGTTTCCATTGCTTCTTCTTACAAGTACAAAAAAGAAATCACAAAGTATCTTTTTCATTGAATAAGAAAGCTGTTAAGTGACCTTAGAAAACTCTGAAAGGAATTTGTAAAACTCATCCAAAATTTAATCAAATCTGTTAGTTTTTTATCCCCTTGGTACAAAAGTTTACAACTGAATTTCATATTCCATCACAGTTACATGGTCTAGTGCATTTCAGAGATTTGGACATTATCAAGGCTGTCCTTTTCCAATGAAAACATTCAAAAAACAGTATGTACTTCAACAAGTAACATGATAAGGAACTACTTATACTCTTGGATCTCACCTCTTTAAGTAGAATATATTACTCACTAGGGCGGACCACTGTACAGTTCTCTCTTAAGATAGAGGAAGCTACAGGATCTTGAAGCTACTTCCCAAAAGCTAGATTAGTGGATAGAACTTTGGGTTCATCTTATTTTTCTTCCTTCTTTTCCATCTTTTTTTCATACAGTAACTTCCATTATGTACACAATATACCATAATCATCCACTGGATTGAGATTAAGTGGGAAGTAGCTGTGTAATTTTAGTGAGATCACTGGAGGCAACTGACCTTTTAGATCATGCTGGTGCTTATGGATAAATCACATCGAATGTGAAATTTCTAATTACATCCAGAGCTCCAGTGTCAAAGCCACACATATCCAACATGCCTCTGTCATCTGGGTCTGCAATAGTAAAACCATTTGATGTCATTCCACAAACAATCAGTTTAGCTGGAATAGCCACTTTCTTTCTGTACTCCCTTAGAGCAACAGAAGGATGAACATCTCCTGCAAAAGTTTCATTATCAGGGAAACAGGGAAGACATCAGCAGCTGCGCTCATCTTCTGAGCTCAGATCGTAGGAAGATAGAAATCAGTTCCACCAGCTGGGATCTGATTCATAGCCATTAAAACTTGATGTAAGGTCATATCTTTTGTCACAGGACATGGTACCATTTCATCTGAAAAAGCAACTATGTAAGGATCTTTTTCTGTTCTTGTGACAACCATGCATATGGCTGCAGCAACTGTACTAGCATTGAGTACACTACCCAAAACTCTTCGGTTCATCAAAGTACTGACATCAACAGCCAACAAGAAATGTTTCCCAGTTGGCTCAACTGTCTTAAATGTTTTATTAAAAGCAGCATCCTGTGCTTTCAAGCTTTCTTCACAAGGGTACCACTTCAGTTTTCCTCTGAGTCCATGACCTATTCTGTAAGTTTCTAATGCGAGTAGGACATGAAATGGATGTATACGAGCCTTTTTTAAAACAGCTTTTCATTACATAGTTTTTCACATGCTAAAGACACTTCTGAATTTCCTGGTTCAAGGACTGACTTAGCAGTCATTTTTCCCAGATTCCTTAGTAATGCGGTAAGAGGCATTTCTTGTAATAAAGCCCTCCACGCCTCTTTAGATTTTAAGTGATTTGTTAGGAGACTCCCTTGCTAATCTGTATTCTTCTATTAGATGAATGACTTTCAGGTCATCTTTTGTACGCTTCACTTTTTCTACAGCCTCCAGATATTTTAGCAATTTTTCATTCTCCACAGGAAGTGCTTTTTCTTTATACAGTTCATGGACCTCTTTCCATCCCTTTGTAATATATTTGGTCACAATGGCGAGTACTTCACTGGAAAGTTTAAGATGTGACAGTCTTCACAAGTCTTTGTGAGACCAGCCATTTCTTTGTTTGTATTTTGTAACTGCTAGAGCAAGGGCCATGCCACCTTTTTCATTGTACTGGTCTGCAACAGCCTTCCGGACAGCACGACCCCACATGCCACATTTCATGCTTTCCTTCGGGTCTTTCTTAAATTGAATAAAAGTAAAGAGATGGGTGGGAATGCGACAAACTTCAGAAACAGCTTTCAATGCTGCTTGCTTAGTGTTTATGCCAGAACACTGGGAACAAATGGCAAGTGCAAAGGGTAAAGGCTCTTGCTTTGCGGCTCTGCCTTCTTGACTAAATGACTTTATTTCTTGCATCACTTCGTATCTTCTGCCATCTTCAATCAATCTAATTAAAGCTTCAGCATTCTCGAGGCCCAGCTTCTGTTCTTTGCTGTAGTAAGTACCACCTTCAGAACCAAAACACAAGGACCGGGGTAGTTGATTCATGTCAGTGACTTGCTGCACATAGCCACCTTCAGAATTGGCTATTTGCTTTTCATTCAGTGGTTGCATTTGGTGTACAGATTCCTCCATTTTTCCTGTCTTTTACAAAGCTTTTGCCTGGTGGCCAACCCTTCAGAGCCGCAGCGTGGCTAGGAGAATGCTTGTGCAAGGCTGGGAAATGACAGAAGGTAAGCCAGGAAAACTCCAGAGCCACAGAGCCTTTCAGGTGCGCCGCCCTGGGAGCAAGCCTCTCCCCTCTTCCCTCGCTCCGCCCTGAGTCTTTGTTGCTTTTTTAACAGCTGCAGAGTATTCCATTGTTTGGAACATCACCAACATACAGTCAATTCCCTATCACTAAGCTTTTGGGTTGTTTGCAAAATTTGGCATTCCAACGGCAGTGAGTGGATAATTTTGTACATGGATATGGAGAAGTAGAATTGCTGGGTCAAAGAGTATGTACCTTTCCAATAATGAATGGTCTCGCTGTATTTCCCAGGATAAGCCTAAACCAGTTTGGGTTCCCATCACTGCTACAGGACATGCACACTCCTGTAGCACTGACAGCGGACCTTTCATTTTCATCTTTGGCAGTTTGGCAGGTATTTCAGTGTGCTACAAATTTCATAGCCTGCTGTAGAACACATGTGATGGTAAACATCTCTGTCTTATTCCTGATTGTACTAAGATACCTCTTGAGTTTTCCCATGAAGCCTGATGCATTGTTGGAGTTTTCAGTTGTCTCCATGTATTTCTAATTTTTTAAAGTCAAGTTTGAAACACTTTTGCAGTGCAAATCTCCTATTTTTTTCTAGTATAGTTGTATTTGGGAAGAATTATATTTTATACTCATATTAGTTTGATAATTAGGCTTATATAATACTCATGGTCTTTTATATATTTCACCAGAATAAATTAGTAATGGTAAAGAAATCTCACGGACTGTTTCTTCCCTGCCTATTCTTCTTTTACTATCTGATTTCAATCAAGAGTACTGTATGTATTATTGATTAAATTTGGGTTGTAAAATATGACCATAGGTTCAGTATTTGACTTGTGAGTTTTAAAATATATGATTGGCTGTTAGATGTTTCATGTGGGAAGTAAGGAATCTTTTGCATCTCTAAAATTCTTTTTTGCTTTTCCTTGTCATTTCTGTTCTTTGCATCTATACACATGGTGAGTACATGAATGGGTGTGTGAAGACATTGACATGTCCGCACTTTCTTCTAGTGCCTAAGGCCTGCATTTGTTGTAGAGAGGCCTTAGCTAGAGAGGCCCATGCGTCCGGTCCCTTATTACTTCACCGCTTTTCCTCAGTTATCTTGTAACTTGGTGAAGTGTGTGTTCTGGCATTTGCTCAGGAAAGGCCCGTGAGTACAGCATGCCCTGTATTATTATACTTTCAAAAACATTAATCAGTCACCTTCATACTTGAAGGACACATTGGCTGCTTTCAGTCTTTGGCTCATTTACTTGAATCTGATAACTTGTACCTGTTGCTATGTTGTGTTGGGGAAAAGAAGTTCTTTCTAGAAAAATCTCATATCAGATTGACTTGTTAACCATGGGTTTACATATTTGCCCAAACAACTTTTATGCATGTTGAACTTTAGTGGGATCTAAGTATTGACTGTTTTTCCTAAGTTTATATATATAACTTCCAGCAAATATTTTCAAAGCTCTTATTCAAAGTTTTCAAGATTATGTCTTGTTTACTTACTCTGTTTCTCATTTTACTTAGTTTCACACACTTTATTCACTGTCACTATGAATAAGCATAGGCTCCTGTCTTTTACTTTGCTTACATTTTTATTCTCTTTCTGATCCCATACTTCTGTTCATTTACATCCATACTTTCTCCTTTTCTATTTCTAGTCTTTTTTACTATGCATTTTGTGATATTTTTCTCTTGGGATAACTTTTCAAATGTTGTCTTTGTGACCCTTTTGTTTTCTTTTGGGTTCTAATAATGCTTTTCTTCTCTTTTGTTCTTATTTTTTGTGTATTTTGTTCTTATCTCTTCATGAATCTCATTAGGATATATGAAGTTGGCATTCATCTCAGGGAGTAGGTGTATGTACAGAACACGTCCTGATTGTGCTGCCCCCCCATTGCCCTCCACACCCACTTCTCTATCTCTATGTCTAGATCCACTTCTTCCGTTTTCCTTAATATTGTTAGTAGTTTTAGTTCATGCTTATGGCATATGTTTACATTCATGGCATGTACTCAGTGCATCATAAATCTTTTTTTTTTTTTTTTTTTTTTTTTGTATTTTAGAGAAGGGTCTGCAGGATGTTCAGGGTCTCACTTCTAAATCAGACTTATCGTGATCCACCTGTTCACAGCCTCGCATGAGCTGGGATTATAGGCGCGCGACACCACAGTGGCAGAGCCAGAGCTACAGGCCCAGGGAATGAACCCTGCCCCTGTGTCTGCTTGCAGCACAAATCTTTTTTACTTCCCTTTCCCCATGCGTTCAGTCTCTTAGCCCCCTTCCCAGCTGCAAAAGATTTGCCTCTCTATTCCTTTCTACCATTCTATTTTGCTCTTTGTTTAAACTTTGTTTTATTCAAATGAAAGATCCATGCAACATTTAAACTTGTGTCTGATTTATTTCACTGAATATTGTATTTTTCAAGTGTATCCATTTTCTTGCATATGTTTTTCCTTTACCTTTCTTTATAGCCACATAGTGGTCCATCATGTGTAGATATCAAATTTTCTTCATTCATTTATCTGTTGATGGACATAAAGGCTACTTCCAGGATCTGGCCATTACATGACTTGTGCTGCTGTGGACATTCATAGGCTTATACTGACATAATAGGGTATCTTCAGTGTACTGGGGAAAATACCTAAAATGGAAATAGCTGAGTCAAATGGAATTTCTTTCTACTTTCAGCTTAGGTTTTTTTTCTGTATTTTAGGACAGGGACTACAGGGTATCACTATGTAGATCTGACTTTAGTGCATCTCTTGTTTTCAGCCTCCCAAGTGCTGGGATTACAGGCACGTGCCACCATGCCCAGTCTCAGCCCCTGAATCAGTGTGCACTGAGGCTGGGGCAAGCCCCACATGCCTGGGATTGAACCTGGCTGCTGTGCTCTGCCTATGCAGGTGCTTTAGTCCACTGAGCTAGTAGGCTGGCCTTTATTTTTATTTTTTTTGGGGGGGGAATTCTCTATACTGATTTCCATAGTGGTTGTACTAGTTTACATTCCCACCAACAATGTAGAAGTGTGCTATTTTTACCACAACCATGACAGAATTTGTTATTGTTTGACTGCTTGATGATCGCCATTCTTCCTGGTGTAAGATTAGTCTGTCTCTTTTTCTGATAGCTTATGGTCTGCTATGTAGTCTTCTTTAATAGAAAGAACTATTTCATTAACTGTTAAAACTTTATGGTAAATATTTTCATCAAGATTTTCATGGGCCTACAACATCCTGTAGTGTCCAGGCTTTGTCAGGATTCTTTTCTGTTCTTTCCCACATTAAAACAATTTCTTTCCTTGCCTCACTTCTGTGCCTGTTTACTGTTTACTGGTTTTTGATAAACAAGTTCAGTTTTTCTGAATTAGTTATGTGTTCGACATTTCTCTTCGTTGTGTCAAGAGTCCTGGGTAGACGCACAGGATGGCTCGCTCCCCCTGCTGCGCCGGAAGCCCACCCTGGTGCTTCTGTGTAGCCCCTTTCACCCTCCTGAGCCAGACCCCGCTGCTGGCCCTGCCCACCGCCCCCGCGGGCACTGCTGCTAGCGTGGGCCCTGCCGGTGGAGCCAGCGCTTGCCTCACTCTGCTGATTCTTTCTGAGATCTGTCAGTGCTGAGTTCCCTCATCGCTGCTTGTTCTTTTCCTTTTCAGCGCAGCTTCTGCTTGCTCTCAGCTACTTTTGGTGGCTTTTTTTTTTATAGGCTTTTAGGCTCTCAGGATTAAATATGTTTCCTGGTCTCATTGAAGATGGAATTTGACAGTTTTCATTCATTGTCTTTGTTGCTTGTATATGATTTTCATGAAGAGGAGTAAAATGTGGACTAGCACAGCCATGCTCAAATCAGGACTCTGAATATTTTTTTTCTGTCAGAACAAAGCAAAGCAAAGCAGAACAGAACAAGAAAAAAAAAAGAGCAATCCTGGACTACACAATGGTTGTCCAGCCTCGATCATTCTCAGGGCCTAAGGGCGCCTCATACCCCTCCATTTCCCACCTGGCCCCGTTGTAGATCCAGACATGGGCCCCTCTCTCAAACACAACGTCCTTCAAGTCAGTCTTCCCTAAAATTTTCTAAACAATGAACTTCTGAAAATATTTAGCTTCAGCAAATGTTCTATTATCCACCTAGCCAGCATCTAGTTAGATAATATCTAGCTGAACACCTCAGAGAGCCCCTCCTTGCAGCCTCCTCAAGTGGAAGCCTTTGCTAATGTTACAGTCCCGAGCCATCCTGTAGCTAGCTCCTCCTTCCTCTCTCCCAGCCGCTGTCCCGCTATCTCAGCTCTCCTCGGCTCCTTCCCTCCCGCTGTCATCCTAAAAAACATAATGTCTGCTTGGACATCTGCCAAGAGGACTTCAGCCTCTCATTTCCTGCAATCTTTTTTTATCTTTAAGGATAATTTGCTCTTTTCTGTCTCATCCTGTCTTATTTTTCTGCTGTTTACCTTGGTCATCTGTACAATGTACCTGTCTCTAACATTGCTATTTCTCACACCCTACTTTCCAGCTCACTGGCTCAGCTGTCTCTATAGAATGATTCTGTGACTTTGTTGAGATTTCCATGCTATGATTTATTCTTCCCATTTCTCTTTTAGGCCCCCTTTTTTCCTTTCTGTTCTATTCAGATTATAGTCCATGGCCATTCCTTTTATTTATATTTATTTATTTATCTTTCATTCATGTATCTGGCATAGGGTCTCACTACACAGCTCAGACGTGTAGTGATCCTCCTGTTTTCAGCCTCCCCAACACTGGGGTTGCAGGCATGTGCCACCACACCCCATTTTAGCCAGTGGTTCAGCAGGCCCTGAGGGTGGGCCTGGCACGGCATGCGGGACCAGGAATTGAAGTCTGGCCCCTACGCTTGCCAAAGCAGGTGTTCAGTCAGCTGAGCTATCTTACTGGCTTTAATGGCCATTCCTTGAAATCTCCCTCTCTTTTGCAAATATGCCAAGCTTCCTGACTCTTCCTTTCATTTATGGAAACTGCCTGCTCCTAGCCCAGATGATTCCAAGTACGGGTTACCATTCACGGAGCACGCTTGAGGCAGGAAAGGTACGAGCTTGAGTAAGGGTGGTATCACTGTGAGTCCAAGGTTGTTAGCACCAACCACCAACCAGGTGTTTTTTTTTTTTTTTTTTTTTTTGGTGATACCAGGGATGGAACTTATGACCTTACACTTGCCAGGCAGGTGCTTATTGCCACTGAGCTATCTCCCTGGCAATCAGGTTCTTAAAAGCTAAAATATCATGTTTAGCTTCTCTGATGACATTTTTTTTCTTTCCCCTATTAAATATGTGTGGCGTATCTCCTTTGTCTCCTAAAATCTCCAACTTTCTTCTCTTGACCTTCATCAAATGGCCTCTCTCAGTTCCCAGAAGAAACATAAGGCATCAAGTAGGATCCCTGTCCTTTTTACCATTGTATCCACAGAATTGCCTACATTTCTTTTTGCTCCTCAGTGAAAGAGCTTGCTTTCTTCTGATTACCAGCCAGTGCTTCCCCAGGTACTCCAGCACTCTCTCTAGCTCACGTTGCTTCACCTGTGCTGTCTGACCAGGTCCATCCCTGCAGCTGCAGCTGTGCCATGTAGTCTTTAATCATTAAAGTACTTTCCCGTGTGCCTTTATCTCTCTATGACTTTTTTTTAAAAAACAAACTCCTTTTAAAGACACTTATATTCATGCTATGTGTTTCCTTATTCACTTTTTGCTTCTCCACCTGTTACTCCTCCCACACTGATCTTGTTAAAGTTGCCAGTCCTCCTTCTGCATTCCAATGGTCACTTTAAATGTTTTTTCTTAAATTTATAGCAACATTCAACATAGTTCTCAAAAAAGAACTCTGTATCTTCATCCTGGTTTCTGTATCTCTTCCTTCTTACTGTTTTATCACTCAGAGAAAGGCTGCGAGTTTGATGTGATCATTCTGTCATCTTTTTCATATTTCTGTTCATCTATCTCACTTCTCGTGATGTGTGTTGAGTTTTCACCCTGGGTACTTCTCATACACCCGCCTCTTGTTCCTCTCTGCTGCTGCCTCAGGCCACACTCTTCTCTTTTCCTGACTTGGTTTTTATAAGGACCTCTCAACTCCTCCCCTTCCACACTTACTCTTTTGCTGTACATTTTCATACTTCTCCAGATTGGCTCTGTGTGTATCTGCTTGATGTCAAGTCACTTGAACTTCAATTGCATTTAAAATCAAAACCTTTGACATGATCTATAAGATGTGCTCTGACCTTTGGCTTCTCTTGATCTTTACTTTTCCCCCTATTGTCCATGTCTGAGCCACAGTGACCAATTCCAAATACCGGGAAGCTTGGGGACTGCATATGCTCCTCTCCACTTGGGAACGCCCGACAACTCTCTACTTTAACTGATTTCTATTCTGATAGGTTCAATTTAAATGCCTCTTCCTTGAAACATTCTTCTCTGACCTCAAAAGGTCCTCCTCTTCAAGCCACTTATATATCTCTTCTTGGCCTGTAGCCAGATGTGTAGGTGAACAGGTGTATACTTGCCTACTTGGATACAAGCCATGAAGACTGGTAAATGTATTTCATGAGGTGCTGCAAGAAGAATAGTCGTGTCTTCCACAGAGGGAGATTCAGGTAAGTCTTATGCCTCGCTTAATTTCTAGCACCTAGCACAGAACATGACATAAAAATGGAACATGTTGACTGAATGATTAGAAGGAGACCTGAAGTAGACTTTGCTTTGAACCAGAGATATTTAGTACCTTAATGTCCCATATAATAAGTAGATTTCCTTTTGGAGTTTGATGCTACAACATTGTAACTGAACCAGCTGATTTTACAGTAATTGAATGGCTATTCAAATTGTCGGCATGCATATATCCGTGTTTACACTGTTTCTGGCCAATGGCCCAGAGACTTCCTGTTCTCCTACCCAAACTCATATGCAACATGTGGGCTGTTTCTGATATTCACAGCAGCATTATTCAGAAAGTCTCTTAACTCTCCTGTTCATTGATTGCACAGTGCTTCAGAGACCTTGCCATTTTATTGTGGTTGCTATGATAGCCCTATGTGATTGGTGGTCTGGGACTGGGGTGCCAAAGTAGTGGGAAAAACACCATCTTCTTTAAGTCCAATGAACTTTGAGATGTAAGAACCAGGGAAATTGTTTTCACCATCTTAAAATCATTGAATGTTAGAATTTGTAAGTATCTTTAAGCTCTACTCTAACCCTCCATTGCATAGATACAAAACTTCAAGCCCAGAGAAGTGAAGACATGTGTATCTAAGACCAAGCAATTGTGTGACTTCTTTGGTCACTGTCATGTGCATTTATCTTAAGGACAAAAAAAGATGCTTGATTTTAGATCACTTTCCTTGGCATTTTTTCTGAGTTGCAGAAGGTTAAATATAGAAATAAAATGGGGTTGGAAGCATTAATTTTTGTAATAAGAGGAAAAGACTCAAATTCTTCATCTCTTAGAGCAGAGGAAGGGTCCTCAGAAGTAACTTAGACCCAAAACATGGGCAGAAGTCCTAAAGTGTAGTCTCCAGACCCATGGGCAGGATGCTTACCCTTGACATAACAGTTAGGAATGGAGAGTGAATGATCTCTTATGGATGCATTTGCTTTTGAAAAATAGTTGCTGGTGAAAACAAAGATAACTTTTTAAAATGTATTTGGTACAGGATCTATAGGGTCTCACTACACAGATCAGACTCGTAGCCAACCACCCAGGCACTAAGATTACAGGCTAACACCACCATGACCAGTCTCAATCGCTGTCTCATGTGCCTCACAGGTGGGGCTGGCATGGCTTGTGGTGCCAGGGATCAAACCCTGGCCCCTGTGCTCTGCCTAAGCAGGTGCTTTCATCCACTGAGCTATCTGCTGTCCCTAAGGTAACTTTTTTTTTTTTTTTTATCTCTGCTTCTCCCTGGATTTTAATTAAATAAGTTCGCCATCTTCTTCCCTGAAATGTCTTTCCTGAGACATGGTACACTGTTCTTGTCCTGAGGCCAGATTCTGTTCAGGGTTGTTGAGTTTCAGGAACATATTGCACAAGATGCTACCAGTCTAATTGGTAGAACAAGTCTCATTGACTGTACTTCCAACCATGACTGAAATGTCCCCAAAATTTATGGGGAGTGAATAAGTGTAAGTTGCTTTTGCTAAAATATCAGGTAGTGATATTTCCTGTATGAAGTATTGGCCTACGCATTGATTGGAAATATTTCTAATCAACACCCTTAGCATCCTGTGCATGAGCTCATTCTTTCTCACCTCCTAACAGTTCATCTGCTTCATCTCACCTTGGGAAAAGCAAGTGCGTATGATAGGAAGCAGGGATTTTGCAAACACCTGTTTCTGAAAATATGTGAATATAGAAGTCAAGTTTTAGAATTCTGTAGCATTCAATAAGTCCTTTGCTACTTAAGGAAAGGAGATTACCTAAAGAAAGGGTGGCAGCTGTTCTTTAGGTTCCTCTATGTGTCAGTCCCAAATAATCACCCTTGATGGAGAACTGTTGCTTGAATTTGTTATAATCGAAAGAGGGAGCCTACTCACTATTCATTCTTCCTGTGTGTTGAGGACTATGGGTTTAGCAGGGTTGTCATATTGTTATAAAACTCCCAGGATCACCATTCCTGTTGCATAAGTGTAAAGTGTATCAACAGAAGTTGTACAGTAAGCTGTCCTTACATTTATTATAGTTACACAACTCTCTCACAAATGACATCAGTAAATAAAGCCTTTAACTCTCAGTTGTTTTTCAATTGGGAGCCCACCTGGAGACCAGAAGAAAGGATGAGATCAGGGTATGAAATTCTCTTGATTCTTTCCCCATAAAGTCACCTTGCTGTTGCTAGTCTTCTGCAGTCAACCTTTTCTGTGCAGCTCTCTTCTCTGAGTTCTGCCTTTTTTTATTATCCCGTTTGGGCCTAGAATAACTATAGTATCCCTTAAGGTTTCCCTGAAAAAACACTTATCCAAATCTGAGTGGGTCATGATTTCCTGATTCATTATGCTAGATTTCATGATGAAGTCTTTGTTTAAAAACTGTTTTTATTTTTTTGATGCAGGGTCTTGCTATGCAGTGGAGACCCATAGTGATCTTCCTGTGGGTCTCACTACATAGTTTGGACTTACAGTTACCCCCCTGTCTCAGCCTCCCTAGTGCTGGGATTACAGGTGTGTGCCACCATGCCTGGCTCTGGGGCTGGCATGGCATACCCGAGGTTCTGGGTCCAGCACAGCACACAATACTGAGGATGAACTTGGGACTTTGTGCTTGCCGAGGAGGTACATATGCCACTGATCTATCTCCTCAGCCCATAATGAAGTCTTTCTGACTAAGGAGTTAAAATTCTTTCCCCAATTTCTTGTTAATATCCATTGAAAGTATCAGTATTTTAACATGATTATCTGTTGAATTAAACGAAGTCACTGGTGGTAACCACCAGGATGATGTGTGTTAGATGCCCACTCACACTATCTCTATAACACTTGTAGCCCTGAGGTTCTGTATGGTAAGGCGTCTTATAGATGATGCTCACGTGGTCACTCACTAAGATACAGTGGAACGGCACTTCCAGTGAAGAGTGTCTCCCCGCTCCCAAGATCTCACCGGACAGCCAATGATAATAATGCAGACTCACTCAGTGTCAGTGAAGCTTTGATTCTCCAGGAGCACTCAGTTGCTTGAACCCATGATAGGAGTAAACATCTGATGGAGAAGCTAATTAGTCAGTGAGTCTTCCAAAAAGACAAATAGGCAAGTGAGAGTTGGCCATGGTTGGGACAAGTTTTGTTCAAAGAGGGAAAATGTGCAGGACAGCATTTGCTGACATGGAGAAGGGGCAGAAATCAGATGTGGGTAGAGCTGAAATCTCTACCTTCTTTGAAGGTAGATCTTGAATAGTTCTACAAATCTCTGAGTCAAATCTTTTTGACTCAGATTTAATTTATATATCTTAACATAAAGAATCACTGCCGTTTCTGTATATTTATCTGTACCAAAGAAGTTCAAGTCATCAAGTCCATACATGGGAGAAGGCCTTTGTGAAAGAGAACACAGGAATAAGATCTGGAAATTTTTAGATGGAATATTCTTGAACTCCTAAATTAGGCCCAGGATTGTCATAGTAGCTTCTTAGAAACCATAAGAACCTTTGTCACTCCCATCCTTGTCCCAGCTTATATATCCATGGATTAAGCAGGAATTTAAAAATATGGTAGTTTTATATAATGGAATATTACTCAGCTCTAAAGAAAGATAAACTTGAAGCTTTTATAGGTTAAATGGATGCAAGCATGGGCACCATACTCATAAACGAAATAAATCAGACTTGCATATGTAAACATCACATTGTCTACCTAGTATAAGAAACTGGAAGAGGGAATAAGTCCCAAAAGCTACAACAGATATTGCGAAGGGGAAAGAAACTACTCAAAAGGAAAGAACAACTAGGATAGGAAGAAGGAAAAAAGAAGGAAAAGAGAAATATATATATATATATATATATATATATATATATATATTTATATGAATTTATACATATGTATATATACACAAGATAGCTAAGATCATTGTGCTACTATTAGTTTACTGAAAGGAACAGCTAGTGCTTGCATTGTTTGATTAATTTTGAATGCCTATATCTGGTAATCTGAACTACTTTGAAGATAACAATATGCAGTATATGTGACAACCATGGTTAATTTCCTCCCTTCTTGTTTTGAAATTTTGTATCATGAGGGCCAGAGAGATGGCTCAGTAGAATATGCACTTCCCTGGCAAGTGCAAGGGCCTGAGTTCAATCCCTGGTTCTGAAAAAAAAATCCGTATCATTTTTTAAAATTCTCTTTTTCATTTAATAAGAAAGGAAGAATGGAATGAGAAAGGAAGCTTGTGCAGTGGGACAGAGGGCCAGCAAGGGATACCAGTGGTTGTCAAGCTCTTAGTACTTCCTAAACATCTGACTTTAGTTTTTTACATAGCCAGGCTGAGCTTCAGTTGCTCATCTGTAATCCAGATTGCAGGTCCATGTGTGTACATGTGTGAGAATTGCAGAAGTTAATTAAAGTGCTCAGCCCAATTCCCACCTCATACCGAAGGTCCACTCCATGTTAAGTGGAACTGATATTACAGCTATATGCAAAAAGTAAAGAAAGAGCATGATGATCACCTAGCGTGAGGGTGCCTACAAGGCTTTGCCAAACCTTGCGTTTGGAGTGGGTTTGCTCCTACTGTGTAACGATAACCATCTTGTAGATGTTTTTTGTCATTCACTCATTCAATGAATATTTCTTCAGTTTTCACAAGTCAAGTATTGAAAAGGATGTTAGATGTATCAGAGGGAATATTCAAAGTTCCTCTTTTGGGAAGGGAATGTAGCTCAGGGATAGAGCACGTCATGCTTAGTATGCATGAAGGTCTGGATTGGACCGCTGCAAAAAAATCAAATATCCCTCTTTCATGCAGTTTACTGAGGGTAGGGCAGAATCCATAATTATAGCACAAGGTGAATGCACTAGAGTCCGTGTGTTAAGGGTACATAAAGACGAAGATGGGAAACGTAACCTGGTTTAGAATACCATTGTTGGCTTCTTATCAATGATTACCAAGCATTTACTTGAAGAAAGCAGTACACTGAATATCAGAGTCAGGGTCATAGTTACTTTATTGATTAATTCAATAAATATTATTGAACACTTTATTGATTAATTCAATAAATATTTATTGAACACTTCCTTTCCACTTGGTGTCAAATTGGGTGCTTAACACTCCATAAGGGCAGAGATTTTGTGTCTTTTGCAGAGATCTCTATAAATATCTCTGGACTGATAGAATGGAAATGGGAAGAAGGTTCAATACCGAGATGCCACCAAAAATCACGTGAATGCTGGTCTTCATCCGAGGCTTCTGACCTGCGATTTTAGTGTTTATAGGTGATATCTGTGCTCCTTCCTGACGTGAATGAGTGAGCAGCAGTTAAGGCATCCATCAGCTCACTGGCACTATATACAACACAGAAAAGCTTTGTGTGCGTATGAGGACCAGTTCAGGGCCAGCGGCTGGTGAAGAAAGTAAGGATGGCAGGATAGATGGAGTGTAAACCTGGCTGAGCTGGGGAAATTAACCATGCCGGAGCTGGAGGAGCTGTCTCACTCCTCACTGCTTCTCTGATGGACACACAAGGCATTACAGGGCACCCTTTGCAGCACTGTTGGAAGATTCCAGCTCTGCCCCCCCCCAGCAAATCCCAGAATTGGCCCTCTCTGCTGGACCGTATCCAGAGCTTCATTAGTCACTGTCAGTTCTGAGCTGGGCTTCAAGGCTGGAGCAGCCAGCCTGCTGCTCACTCCCTTCCGTTTTCCTGCATCCTGACAGAGGTGTCAGGGATGGCAGCTTCTGGTTGATGCTGAGACTTTCAATTCCTCCATCTGTTCCCATTCAGACCAGCTTGAGAGTGGACAGCAGGAGGATAACTTCAAATGCGTCTTCCCAGGGATGCACGGGACAGTTTTGTGTCCTTTGGTGACTACACCATAGCCTGCTGCTTGTACTTAGTATCAGGTTTTAGAGTAGACTTGAGTGTGATTTTCAAGGCCAGTCACTGCCAGGATGTTGTTGGCCATTCAGATTTCTATCTGTGATAAATGGAGGACTTGTAGTGATAAATGACAGTGAAAAGACAGCAAGCGTCACTGTATTAAAAGCCTTGTTCCTTTGAATACCCTTGGGCTGATGAAATTTTAAGATTCCAGGGCCAAGATGGTACAAAGAATGAACTATAAGCCTTTGTGTTAAATGCAATCCCTAACAATATTTGCAGTTTTTGTTTTTAAGAAAAATTAGAACGTTACACATTTTTAGATATAATCATCTGCACTTTAGATTACAGTTTGTGTTATAATATGAGTATATGCTTATTTTACATTTTGAACATCCAGAACTTATTTCTGTTCAGTTTGTTTAATCTTTTAAGACATCGTCTTCACTAATTTCTGTTACAAAAGTGACACGTGCATCACCTATAATGTAGAGAATACCCAATGCACAACATTACCTTCTCTTAGGCTTTTATCCTTGACACTTCATCTGGTATGTTTTTGTGTGATTTTTACATACAAATTTAATGCAGCAATGCAAATAACAACATGAGAATATTTGTCTGTTTAAAAGATTATCCTTGAAGAATTGTTTTTAGATCACAACCCAGCTACTTCTACCTTCAGTTACAAAGTCAAAAAAAGAAAGCCATGGTGGGGACGAGGGAAAAAGGGACAGGACAAGAAAAACAAAATGCTGTAGAGTTGTGATAACAAAGATGCTTTCTTTGACCAACAGATCGTTCTTCCGCTTAGCCATTCAACCACATAGATTGAATGCTCCTTTTGAACTTGATACTATACTTGACAAAGGGATAAAATTACAAGGAAGTCACAGCCTTCATCTCTAAGAGCAGCCGTTGAGGCAGGACCCGGATGAATCGCTCTGTAGTGGCGATGAGCAGCCATAACTGTGGTGATCGAACCGTGCGCGTGTTGGCAGGGTGGGAAGGCTTTGGGCTGAGCTCAGGCCCTTGCGCTTGCCAGGCAAGCACTTATTCTACTGAGCTGTTTCCCTGGCCCCAAGGCATCTGGGCAGATTTGATTTTTCTTAGTCCACTGTAGGAGGCTTCTCTTAGTCCCCAAAATGCCTGAAGTCCACTGTGGATTATAAAAAGGGAAGGTAAGATGATCATTTTTGTTATTTTGATCAAAAGCATTAGAAACAGGATTTTTGACATCAAATGGTTGCATGTTACTCTGGAAGGCAAACAAGACAAGCAAACAGCAAGCAAACAAGCAAATAAAGAATATCCTCTGAATTTCAACTTGCGCATCCATAAATGGGAAAAATGAAGTCTGTATGGTGTTGTGAGATTTAGATGAGATAAATTGTGCAGAAAAGTAAATGGCATGTGCCAGTCCTGCCCCTCGGGCACACTGAAATGGTGAGTGAGACTGGGTATGGTGGTGCACTCCTGTGATCCCAGCACTTAGGAAGCTGAAAACAGGAGAATCACTGTGAGTCCAATCTGTGTAGTGCGACCCTGCAGATCCTGTACTAAATACAAAACAAAACAAAAAGTAAATGACACTAGCTATAGTTAAGTTTTAAGATGCACTTAATCTGTCAGTCCAGGACGTTCCCTTTTCTTTCCCCCACTCTGTATTCTCACCACAAGACAGCTAAGTGCTGGACCCCTTGCCCACTGTCCCATCATCAGACTGGCACTCCTCTGCCTATGCCCTCCTTATACCTTGCATGATCATTTCCTCTTTCTCTCGCTCTCCTTAAGAACTGTGGACCTTCCCTTAATGTCTGGCTCAGTTACCCTCATCCAGAGCAATAAATAATTTAGGAGTTGGGAAAGAAATGGAAAATTTCTTAATTGTAGTTATTTTAAAAAAGTGGCATCAACAACCTATAATGTTTTGCCATCAGAGGTGGCAAAGATAAACTCATAACTAGTTCATTTCCACTTAAAGGGCTTGATTATACAATGGGAGGTGCTCCCCTGGAGGGGGTCCATGAGTCAGACCTTGGCATAGGGCTGCCAGCGTTTTTCTCTATGCCCTATACATCCTTTCCCTCCTCAAAAACCTCCTTTGTTTTACTGACATTTAATTCTGTTTATCCTCTTGTTTCTTTTCAATATGTATCTTACTGTATATGTTCATGTCATTCTTTTGCAAGCATACTTATTATAAATATTAATATTGCTTATTTGAAATGATTGCAGCAGGTATTCCAGTAATTTTGCTTTAGTGAGTGAATGTTACTTGGTGATTGTCTTTTCTCTTTCTTACTTTCTTGTTTTTTTTTCATTTTATGTATTTGGTATAGGTCTCACTATGCAGCTTGGACTCATACTGTCGTAGGGATCTTCCTGTTTTCAGCCCCCCCCCCCAGCCATGGGGTTGTAGGCACGCGTCATCACAGCTGCCTGGACTCAGCTGCCCATTCAGCACGCCACGGGGTGGGTCCAGTGCACCATGTGGGACCGGGAGGGAGCCCTGCTCTCTGCGGTTGCGGAAGAGCTATCTCGCTGCCTTTCTTTTCTTGGTCCTAACCATATTTGTCATGTGCTAACTTGGAGGGGAGGCCGCAAGCAAAAACACTTAATGGCTTCACAAAATCCTTTCTTCTTATCCATTCCTACTCTTCCTAGGGCTTCTCAGTATTTTTGTTAATGCATCAGAGCCATACTTGCCTTTCTTTTCTATAAATTTCTGTGATTGATTGTGGTAGAGAGCCCATCAGCTCATTCTAGTTGGCTATTTTATTTTTTACCTTAAAATTAGATTTTATTTTATTTTAATGTGGGTAATAAGCTTTAAATGGTGGTGGTGGTGGTAGTGGTGGTAGTGGTATGTGTGTGTGTGTATGTTCACAGAAACCAACTAGATAGAAATAGTATGTTTTCTACTAATTTTTAATCAACGTGGTACCTAATTATATTCTCCCTTCCTTAAGTAGCATACTTGCTTTTCAAGCCCACTTGCTACTGCTTTTATCTAGATGGCCCCCAAAGCGTCACACATGGGGCTTCCTTGAGCTGGCTGGACCATGAGTAGGTGATACTGGATTATGGACCTGTAATAACCAGAACAATCCAGTTGTTGGCTTAGTGTAGCTCTGATGATGGGATCTCTGCAGAGAGAAGCCCAACTCTGGGTGTGGATGGCGCCAATCAGTAGACTTGTATGGGAGATAAAAGGAGAGAAGTGTAGAAGGCTCTGTGCATTCTGCTGCCCTGCCTGCCATGGCCCGTCTCTCCTCTGTCATGTTGCCCTCTTTTGGAGTCAGCCAAGGATAGACTGAAACCTCTACAAGCTATCAACTGAAATAAACCTCTTCTTCTTTAACTTGTGGGTGTTGGGTATTTTGTCCCAGGAATAATAAAGTAACTAAGACACTATGGAGCTAAGCAAATCGCCCTATTGTTGGGACATCACTCAGAAATTTTCTCATGGCCCAAAGGCCAATATTGTACTTCTTCTGGTCTCTTCCTCCTTCCATCTACAAATGGAAAAGGATCAAACTTTTTTGTGATGTTCTCACTTTCCTGTTCAGGAAGGTGAAAGATATGTCACTTGTCCCTAGACTTCATGAAACTGTAAAGCACGCAGAGTTACATTGTGATTAATCCATAAAGTCAAAATGCCTCTGTTTATTTCTCCACTTGCCCACGTATTCGACTTGTGGCCCTGGGAAGGTTGCTCAAGCAGCTGGAGCTACGCCACTGTGACGGCTCCTTCAGAGGGCCGATGGGTGCCAGGCCAAAGCACTGACACATGTGTGTTCCTTATAGCACACTGTTGGGAGCGTCCTAATATATTCTTCACAAATACAGTTTCTCTTCCTAGTTTTCTCATCCCCAAACCAAAAGATATACATTGTCACTTAAGTAGAAAGTTTAAAGATTTTTTTTCTTCTTCCTTCATTCAGAACTGTTTTTTAAAGGCACAATCCTGTAGTTTCTTTCTTACACTGTGTACTAGGTGATGAGGATCCACAGTTGGAAAGATGGAGGGCTCAACCCTCTGATTTCATACTTTTGTAGAGAAATGCATTCGTTATTTGATGACTTTAATCTGGTGTGCTCACGGTCCTGGCACGGCCATGTGAATACAGTGTCAAGTTAGGCTTGAGCAAAGGCAGTGAGCTCAGTCCCTGGATGCTACTGGGTGGCTTCCTGAAGGAGCTGAAGGCAGAACTGAACTGTGTTATATGTTGAAGGTGTGTCTCTGTGGGTGAAGGGCATTCCAGGTAAAGGAGGGGCAGAGCAAAATGAGGAGGTCAGGAAAGGGAGAGAGAAGCTGAGACTTTTAACATAAAAGAAATCCTAACATTGTGCTGGTGGCACCTGAGGAAGATGAATTTGTAGACAACACAAGTGTAGAGAAAGATCTTACAATCAGTGCTATAGAAAAAAGGGTCTGCACTGCCTTGAGCTGTGCCTCAGGGTTGCGCCCATAAGGCCACACAGCCATTTGAAATCCAGGGAAGGGTGGCCTAGGTGGGAACTGGAGGAGAACAAGGGGAGGCTGCAGCTGTGATTCTGCTGCTTGAGCCCCAAGCATGTAAGTCAGCAAGTTCTGTCACAACTGTCTGTAACACCCACATTTATATTTTAATTTGTTAAAGAATTTATTGTCCTTTATAACCAAAGAGTGTAGCTTAAGATTTTTCTACATCCCCTATTCTGGATAGGCAGAATAGTATTGTCAAAATGATCATACATCCAAAACTGATATACAGATTTCACACAATCCTAATCAAAACAGCTAACAGAACAGAGCTAGAGAAAACAACCCTAACACGTATATGGAACTACAAAGAGCCAGAATAGTAAAAGCTACCATTGTAGCAAGAGCAAATTACTATACAGCACAGTTTACAAGTTGAAGTTACATTACAAAGCAGCACTGATAAAAGCAGAATGGTACTGGCAGAAAAGCAGACATGTGGCCAGTGGAACAGAACAGATGATGCAACAGCATCCCTGGGCACCTTCATCCCTCTCATCCTTGAAAGAGGGACCCAAAACACTCACTGGAGCAAAGCTGGCCTCTTTAACAAATGGTCCTCTTTAACAATGGTAAATGAATGAATCGGGACCTGAATCTGTACTGAAATAAATAAAATCACAATGCACCAAAGCTCTACAGTGTTAAAACCAAAATATAGTCTCCAAGTAAATAAAATAGGTAAAACTCTTGAGCCACATGGTCAGGTGCAATCACAGGAGCAGCTCCACTCACAGCATTAGAATCTGTCTCACTTTCCTCATTGTTGAGACAAAATACATGATACACAAAATTAAAAGAGTGGAAGTTTATTGTAGCTCACAATTTGTATAGATGTTATTCAGTAGTTGGCTGTCACAAGGCAGAATGACATGGAAGAGTGGCATTGCAGAGGAGAAACAGTTCATGGTGCGGTTCACAGAAGACAGTATCAGTATCAGCAGCAAGCTACTCTCTGTCTCTGTCTCTGTCTGTCTGTCTGTCTCTGTCCTTTGTCTCAGTGGCTCTCTCTGTCTCTCACTTTCTTTCTCTATCTTTGTATTCCATCCAGGGTATAACCTATTGGTGGGTTCTGTCCACTATTCACACCCTTAATGCTAGTATCATACCCTTAATACACATTTACTCACCTGAATCTAGCTACCTTTCAAAATCCCCACCTTTATCTGCCTGAAACGTTGGGTAAACACCTAGATAGAAGTACAACCTTCTGCCCCAGAGGCCCAAAAGACTGGTGCATCATTTTATGAAAAAAGCATTTGGTCTACTTCTAAAAGTTGCCAAAGGCCTAACAGTTTCAGAATTGCTAAAAGTTCAAATCCACAGTCTTCTCTGAGATTTAAGGCAAAGGATTAGCTGTGAACCCTTGTACAAATGAAAAGAAAGTTAAATATTTCCAAAGCACAATGATACAAGGTAAACATGTCCATTCTAAAAGGTACAAATAGGGGAATAGAAGGGAATGGAAACAAATCAAGGCCAAAATCTAGTATTGAATACATTAAATTCTTTAGTTTCATGTCCAGCATACAAGGCAGTCTGTGGCAAGCTGTGAGCTCCGAAGGGCTGGAGCGCCTTCGCCTCTATAGCACGTCCAGGGGTTGTATGTCCCATGGCTTCTCTCTTGGACTATGCTCACTGCTTTCAACTTTTCTCAGATGAACCATGTTCCTAGCCTCTGCAGTGTTCTGGGTTTCCCCTGTGCCTTTGGTTCCACTCATAGCTTCACAGGCTATCCTCTCAGGGCATACTGCTCTTCTCCCAGGCCTTCTGAAGCTTGGGTGGAAGGCTCTCTGACCCCACAGCTCTTGCATCCTGCATGTGCCTGAATCAGCAGCACATGGATAATGCCGAGGTCTGCACCATCCAGAGCAGCGGCTGGGCTTCTTTTCCCTTGGCTGTGGGAACTGAGTGCCTGACTCACTGACAGCTATAAACTCATTCTCAAGAAACAAATTCCCTAGGCTTCTGCCACTCATAGACATGGCATTCTGAGGCTGTCTTCTCAAAGCAGTCTTTCACTTTTGCAATGTTGAAGGGAAAGTTCTTCTGGTTCCTTTAATGCCCTCAGACTATTTTTGTATTGCCCTTTTCTGAAATGCTTGGCTTTTGAGTTCTAATCTTTTCAGTAGCTAAGTTCATCTCTGTTCTATCTTATATGCTTCAACTTTTCTAGGGTTTTCTTTCAGATTAAACTCAAAACTTTTAAAACCAGTCTCCTGGACACTTTCCTCTTGCTTCTCAAAGTCTGGATAATAACCATAGCACTGTCTCAAGGTTAGATTTCTTTGACATTTCTTCCACCAGATTGCACCATGATACTTAGTTTCAAGAAAATTCTCTGGAAAACAGCAAAACGCAGACAAATTTTCTGCCAAAGCATAATAACCATGGTCGGGGGACCAACATCCCAGTGAAGTACTTCCAACAGAAATCTCCTGAGCCCAGTTTTCTCAAGCAGCATTTCCAGCAGGATTCTGGCCTTCTGCGCTCTGACCACAATCTCCCTTCAAGTTCAGTTTACTACGTTCTATGGCTGCTTCTTCATTTCGTGTCTCTAAGTTTTTCTAAACTATACAAGTGAATTCTAAAGGCTTCTGAACCACATGGGTACATAGTACCACAGCAAGGACTCCACTTCTCTGATACCACAACCTGTCTCAGTTACTTCTTTCATTGTGGAAAAAAATACCATTTGCCTACAAATTCAAGGAAAAAATGTTTATTTTAGATCACTGTTTGGAGAGGTTTCAGACTATAGTAGGCTGGTTTCAAGGCAGGGAGGCATATCGAAGGGGTAGGCAGCAAAGTAGCGAGCAATATTAAAAACAATAGAAGCAGGGAGCAGCAGTAGCTAGAAACTTTATGTTCCATCCAGTCTATGAATCTATTGATTGATGTCAGCCCTAGCCAGGTGGCATCCATTATCCACATACCTTATTTCAGTATCACCCCCTAATCCATATTCACACACCATTATCCAGTCACCTTTAAGACTCTCCACCTATGTATGCATAAGACTTTAGGGAAATACCTAGGTAAAAGGTACAATACCCCCTATACATTCTATGTAATTCAAGAAAGTCAGTGGCATGGAGATGGCTGTGATCAAGACAAGTCAGACTGTGGTGCAGCACCAGAGAGGTGCAAGTCCCTGTGCCTAAAACACTAGAGATTTTCTTCTCAGTGGTACAAGGTCTTGTTCTTTAAGTCCAGATACTTCTCTGGAGTTCTGCCTTTCAGTAGTGACTTAGTGGCTCCAGATGTGAAATGATCCCCATGCTTAATCTTCAGGCCTTTTAAGAAAGCTGTAACTTAAGGATACATCAGTATATAAATCAAGACTCTAAAATAAAAATCCCTTCATATTAAAAGTTATTCATATATTTTAGTTTGGGCCATACATGCTAGAACAAATATTTTCAATTATAGATCCAACTGTTTCATGGGACAGATGGGACCTTTTGGCAAGTTTGATGAAGAATTGACTTTTCACAAGGAAGGGGAGGTAAAATCGGCTTCTTAGTAACTAAGACAGGCTGTGGATTCAGAGAAGTGGGGTCCTTGCTGTGACACTACATGTGCATATGGTTCAGAAGCCTTTAGAACTCACCTGTGTGGTTTAGAAAAGCTTAGAAAGGCAAAATGAAGAGGCAACCAAGACTTTGACATTGTTTCACTATGTCAACTACCCCTTTGATTGGACTCTCAAAGGAAAGGACAGGTCTGGCTTTTCTCTCCTCTCTAAAGCATGTTACTCTTCACAGCTGGCCACATGGTTCTGCTTAACTCTGCTGAGCAAGCAGACAGAATGTTCTGAGGTTTATACACAGGCACATGCACACACACATTTTAACACCTGCATCTTTACTGCTACTATGGGAATGAAATAGAACAATAAAAAGCAAGCTATCTTTTATATCCAGTAGATATTAGTGGAAGCTTTTATATTGAATGAAATTCTGGCTTTCAAGTGAAAATGAAGCTGATTTTACCTCCCTCTCCTTGTGAAAAGTTAATTCTTCATAAAACTTGCCAAAGGTCTCACATGTCCTGTGAAACAGTTGAATCTATAATTGAAAATATTTGTTCTCGCATGTATGGCCCAAACTGAAATATATGAATAACTTTTAATATGAAGGGATTTTTATTTTAGAGTCTGGATTTATATACTGATGAATCTTTAAATTACAGCTTTCTTAAATGATCCGAAGATTAAGCATGGGGATCATTTGACATTTGTTGGCCCCAGGACGCTGGAAATGAATACAGAAAAACTATAATTTTCTTAATTTGTCTGTTATCTCTAGTCTTCCACAAAGCCTTGAGAGGTAGTATTTTGGAATAAGAAAACTGACGCTCAGGGAAATTATATCACCACTAAGAAATATCAGACACAAGCTTGTCAGTGTGTGTACACTGTGCTTTTGACTACATCCTGTCCCACCCACGTGATGTTCATGAATGTAAGCATCTTACCATCTCCGAACACATCACATTGTTTTTGCTATATTTCATGACCAGTTGTATAGATTGTCATCTCCTGTCTTGTTTTATTAGTTTCTTTAAATTCAGACCAGGCTCCTGGGCGTAACTTCAAAGTCTTTTCTGTTTTATAGATGCAGTGGGTGATGGAGCAATGTAAGGCACATAATATTCGTTGTGGCCTAATGAAGACTGCGGGACAAGCACTGTATTGCCTTTCCTTTTTCCTCACTCTGTGCTTTGGGATAAGTTATTTCTGCCTTCCTTATGCTTTATAATGTCTTAACTGGCCTTTGTCAGGTCATCCCACCGCAGAACTCCCTTTCACATCAGCACTGGTAATGTCATGATAGCTTAGCACTCGGTCTGTGTTCTATGTCTGCGTTATCACTAGACCCTTACAATATTGCTAAGGTAGATGCTGCCTTTGGTTCTGTTTTGCACAGGAGAAGGTCACAGTGGGCCATTTAATTTCTTGCCTGTAGCTTTAGTTACTGTGGATCTAGAATACCAAGGAAACAACCATATCTTATACTGACCTCCCTTACACAACAACAGAGTATTAGGCACATGGTAAGTGGTCAGTGGTTATTTGGAAGCTCACTATTAGGCATGTTAGTGATAAAAATGCCTGACCACTATTGACTTGATAAGGGAAAATTCCAGGTGGAAGAGATAACAATAATACATATATACAAAGTACTGGTCCACTCAACTATATAAAATGAAAACTCAAATTAATGGTCATGAAAACTCAAACAATTACACAGATCTAATAGAGGACCTTGATACCACACTATCACAAATAGAGAGATCAACTAGACAAAAAAGTCAATGAAAAAATTGTAGAACAGAACCAAACCTCTGAACCAATGGACTTAGTATAAGATACCATTCAGTGTTTTGCATTACAAGGACAAAACTCACATTATTTCTTAACTATGCATGGGACTATCCCCCAAACAGACCATATATTATCCCAGAGATCATGCTTAAGTAAAAGCAAAGCAACTGACATTACACCGTGTATATTATCAGACTATAGTGCAATGAAATTGGAAATCAATGGCAAAAGAAACCAGAAACTACATAAATGCATAGAAATTAAATAAGACCCCCACTGAACAATCAATGAGTTACAGATTAAAATAAAGAATTAAGAAGTTTCTACAATTAAATGATAGCACCAGTAAAATATAATAGAATTTATGGAAAACAATGAAAACCATCCTACAAAGGAAATTTATAGCAGTGAACTTTCACATCAGGAGAAAAAAGTGAACTCAAATATACAACCTAATGTGAAAATCTCAAACTTATAAGAAAAAGAACAAGTAAAGCCCAAGGCTCATATAATGCTCATATTGGGCCTAAGAAAGCAATAAAAAAAAATCGATGAATTGAAGAGTTTGTCCTACAACAGATTAAGTAAAATTGATAAACGCTTAGCTAACCTTATGATGAAAAGAAAGAAAATACTGAAATCCATGTAATTGAAAATGAAAAAGGTGTAATCAAAGCAGATCCTGCAGAAATACAGAAGATCAATACCTACTTTAAGATATCTTATTCTAATAACTTCAAAAAGAGAAGAAATGCTTAGATTTCTAGATACATACAAATTACCAAAGCTAAATCAAGAAGTTATAAGTATTCTAAGTAACCAATTATCAGTTAGTGAAATTAAATATCTAATTTAAAACAACAACAAGAAAAGCCCAGTTCTTGATGTATTTACTGCTGAATTTTATAAGAAATTTAAAGCAGATCTAATATCACCACTCCTCAAACTCTGTAATGAAACTAAAAAGAAGCAATACACACAAAGTCACTCCTGGATGTAAATATTGCCCTGATTCTAAAACTATAGAGTTTTCCAACCAAAAAGAGAACGACAAGCCAACCTCACTAAGAACATATCTGTAAAATTCCTTAATAAAATATTGGCAAATTGAATGCAGCAAACCAGCAAGAAGATTACATACCATGACCCAGTAGGATCTGTCTTATGGACGCGGGGATGGTTCAACACACACACACACACACACACACACACACACACACACACACACACACTAAATGTAATGCACCATATCAATAGAGTCAAAGACAGAAATAACACAATCATCTCAATAGATACAAGAAAAATACTTTTGAAAAAGTCCAATTTCCCTTCATGATAAAAACTCTACAGAAAATTGGAATGGATGGTCTTTATCTCAATCTTATAAAAACCATCTAGGACAAACCAACAGTCAACCTCATACTAAATGGTCAAACATTGAGAGCTTTCACTTTAAAATGAGGAACAAGACCACCATCATTGCTCCTATTCAATGCAGTTTTGGAAAAGTTAGGCAGAGCAAGTAGAGAAGAGAAAGAGACAAAATGAATAAAGATAGGAAAAGAAGTTAAGTTATCATTATTTGTGTATGATATATTATACATAGAAGACCACCAAGAGTTCACCAAAGTACTTCTAGATGTGTAACAAAATTCAATAGCAGCAACCACTCTGTGTAACAAAGGCAAGCTAGAGGGCATCACAACCCCTGATTTGAAATTATACTACAAAGTTACTATGACAAAAACAACATGGGCTGGGGAGATAGCTCAACAGTGTAAGTACCTACATGACAAGGGCAAAGCCCTGAGTTTGATCCCCGGTACCAAAAACAAAACAAAACCACAACAAAAATCAGCACGGTACTGGCAAAAAAAAAAAAAAAAAAAAAAAAAAATAGACCTGAGGATCCATGGAACACACTGAAAAATGCAGGAACAATTCTGTTGGAATAGAGAATAAGGAGAACTATTGAATACAAAGATGCAGTGAAGACTTCATGAGCAAAACTCCTATCATATGGCAAATATTACAAAGAATCAAGACATGGGACCTCATTTTACTACAAAGCTTTTGCACAGCAACAGAATCAACCAGTGGAGTGAAGAGAAAACCAACATAAAGGGAAAAATTTTTGCCAGCTATCCCTTACACAAAAGACTAATATCTAGAATATATAGAGATCTGAGAAATAATCAGATTCCTCGCCCCCAGTTTAAAGGCCCATTCCCAAGTTAGCATCTGAATGAGAAGATACTTCTCGGATGAAGAAATAGAAGCAGCAAATAAACATACACAGAAATGTTCAACATTGTTGGTCATTCAAGAGGTACACATTAAAATAATGGTAGGGTTTCATCCCACTCCAGGATGAGTGACTATATCAAGAAACAAACTAATACAAATGCCAGGGGAACTTTGAGGAAAAAGGGTCCCTTCTTCATTGGTGGAAAAAGTGTAGACTGGTGCAGTTACTGTGGAAATCCCTCCAAAACTAAAATGAGACATCTAATTTGACCCAGCTGTTGCCTTTCTTGTTATTTTTCAAAAACAATTAGGAACATCATCCCATAATGACGTTTGCATGTTCATAACAGCAGTTTGTAATAGCTAAATTTTGGAAACATCACAAATGCCCATCAAATGATGAATTGATAAAGAAGATTTTTTATATATATAAAATGTAGTAGTACTCAGCCAGAAAGAAGAATAAACTTGAGATATCTTTAGGTAAATGAATGCACCTTGAGGCCATACTCTTACTTGAAATAAATCAAGTCTGTGTGTGACCAGTGAATTGTTTCTCTGGTGTGAGAAACCTAAAGTATAGGCAGGTAACAAAATGTGTAGTAGACATTGTGAAATAAGAAGCAAATGTTCAAGTGGGAAGGGGCTTTGTGGGGAGAACGATGGGATAAGAAAAAGGTAAAGGTGATTACAAAACTTGGTTGAAAAAGAAAAAAAAAGGGAGAGAGGGAGGCATTGAAGGGAGGGTAAGGGAATGGGAACAAAAAATATTAAGTTACATCATGTACAGGTAAAAATTCCCTATGATATGTGTGAACATTATGTATAGCTAAAATGTACCATTAAACTCGATTATTTTTTAAAAATGCCTGACCACGAACTGGCCTTGCTTGTGGCCTACGATTATGAGAATCTGATGTACACAGGCAACAGAGTCTGAGAGACCTAGAAGTTAGGGGACATGCGCACGTGTTGTAGTCTAGTTGTTGTGGAAGTAAGAATGAATGAACTAGTGATTGCTGCCTGGAAGTGGTGTTGTTACTTCTTGGAAAATCATGTTGCAGAGGTTCATAAATGAAGATGTCCCCACTGAAATCCTCATTCTTGGTACAGGCTGTGAATGTCCTTTGTAGGGACAGGGGGAGAGCAGGAAGTGTGCACTCAACAGGTATGAGCGGGAAGCCTGTGCTCAGGTTTCTGGGCTCATGTGTGGTGCCCGTGCTACCAAGGGAGTTCCAGACCATCAAAGACCTTTTGCTTTTGGTTTTCTCATGTAAATCTATCCTGGGGAGCATAAGGTAGGAAGCTTAATGCAGGGAAGAAAGGAAGAAAGGAAGAAAGTGCCTTGCTGGGTGCAATTCTAGAGCTTAACCTGAGTAATACTTGTTCTGAGATGGCTGCATGCATCATACTTGTTACAGTTCTGTGTTCCGGGGCATTGCAAGGGCCTGGCCAGTTATCCCAGTTCTTTTTTTCTGCTTGTAGCTGCACAATATTCTTCTTCATTAGTAACTGGAGCTATCAGTTTTAAAACAGTGCCCACCCAGGAGGTCTGTCATCAGTTGGTGTGGGAGACGCCAATCCCAGTGTATTCTACTTTGAATCTTTGTTGACTAGTCCTTGATTTCTGTGTACCCTTTTCCAGACTTACAAACTAATCATAATACCATGTATATGGTAGTTGCTGTGAGAGGACTCTAAATAGGATCATAAGATAAGAATATAGATTAAGCATTGGCAAAAAAAGTGCATGGGGGATAGAGGAGAACTATCAGGGGATGCAAAGTAGGCCACAGCAGGAGAATATAAGAGAGCACATTTTTAAGTGGGAAAAGGAAAACTTCTTATCACTTTTTTCACCATTCCAGTAGAGGAAGAAGAAAGGCTTAAAAGTAGGAAAAGGAGTCATAAGAATAGGGCACTTTAAAGTGACTGGAAACTAGTGTGGCTCATGGAAGAGGAACACTGGGGTTCTAGCGTGAGAGATGTGGGCTTGTGCTGGAGAATTTAGGTGCCTATAGAGGGGCTGGACAGGGTGGACCCAATATGACTTTTTATTTTTACTTCTGTGTATTTAGTACAGAGTCTACAGGTTGTGCATGGTCTCACCACATAGATGATTCTCCTGTTTTCAGCCTCCCAAGCACTGGGATTACAGGAGCATGCCACCATGCCCAGTCTCAATCTTTGTCTCAGCATGCCCCTGCAGGCAGGGCCAGCAAGGCCTGCTAGGGATCAAACCTGGCCTCTGAGCTCTGCCTAAAGAGATGCTTTAGTCAGTTGAACTATCTGGCCAGCTCTAGACCCAATATGATTTGAGTCTAGCAATTCAGCAAATATCTATGCATGCCTAGTAGTGCTGACTGCAGCAAGGAATACATATTCAAACTAGTAAAATCTAATTTGGGGAAATGAAAGAATGATTTTTACCATCTCATTTCAGGTTTGTTCCTGGGGGCTTTGTATCTGTTACTACTACCAGCCATATTTCCTTTAATTGCTATTTTTATCTGTGTATTCATTCATTGATTCATTGCTTCATTCACTACTTATATATTAAAAATAATCTAGATGTCTTTTTACTACAGCAAGACAGTTTAACTGTTTTATGATTACTAATAGTTGTGTCTTATTTTTGTCATCTAATATTCATTTTTATGTAAAATTTTATCTAAGTGTGCACATCCTTAGTACACAGTTTCATGAATTTTTACACAGCAAGCACTCCCAAAGAAGTTATAGAATATTTCTGCAACCTGGAAGCCTTTCTTGTATGCCCTATCATTGCCTCCACAGAAGATAACTGTTATTGTGTTGCCTATAATTATAACTAATTTGGGGCTATTGTTAAGCATCATGTAACTGGGATCATACATCATCTACACTGCGATTTCTTTCATATTTGGTTCAACATTATGTCTAAGGACTTCGCCCACACGGTTATACATTTGAAAAGTCCTTTATTTTCATTGATGTATGAGGTTGTCACACGACGTGATGACAACACAGTCGTCCTCATCCATTTCTTAGGCCGCATGTTGCTGCTGTTGCTATTTTCTATTTATTCGTTCAGGATTGGGAATAAATATATTATCTGGAGTTTGCCAAATGGATTAACATTACTCCTTCTATCTATTCACTGCTAGCATCTTCTGTCCCTCAGTTGATTCTCTGTAGGTTGAAATCATCCTGAGTACCTAGACTAAGTTGCTGAGTCTAACAGCTGTTACCTAGAGTAGGTCTGTTCTGGGAGCTCTCTGGTTTGAGTAGAGCCTCAGCATCTATTATTTATGGTGAATGATGGTGGTACCTCTCTCAGTGCACTGCTTCCTGTAGTGTGTTTTTTTTTCTCAGCTCCCTATAATAATTTTCATAAGAATTAAAATATGGTCAAGTGTGATATGCTCTGCCTGTTGACCTTTAGCCTCTATTTTGCCAAATCTTTTGCTCCTAATGTGTCCTATGAATATTTTTCTGTGGTTAAATGCCTGTGGAAAATACATACTTTACCTACATTTTGTAGGTTCATAGAACAGATTCACATTCTAATGACTCTGAAATAAACTATAAAAAAGCGCAGTGGCGGGGTTGGATCCCTGGCGTGCTGTGCTGGCCCACCCCCAGGAAGCAGTGAGACCCCCGGGTGTGGTGGTCTGCGCCTGTGGTCCCAGGCTGAAAACAGGAGAATCACTTACTACGAGTCCAATCTATGTAGTGAGATCCTGTAGACTCTCTACTAAATACGTAATATATAAATAAACTATAAAAAAACTGCCTTTGAAGAATTATTTCTTTTGAGACCATCTGGTACCCTCATAGAACAATTGTTTCAAACTACATTACTGCACTGAAAACAGGAAACCCCATGTGTATATTTTTTCTTTTCCCATGTTTCTGTCAGTGTCTGTGTTTCTCAGTGCCTATTTTAATGGAATATAGTAGATGGCAAAAGAAGCAAAAATGACCTACTGTAGACACGTGTTTGCCTGCCATCTTCCCCTTCGGCCGACGAGCACCGTGAAGGTGGCAGACCTTTTTATCTCCCAGCACTCAGCATGCTTCCCAGCACACACTTGAAGTGCTGAATAAATATTTTATAAATGAACGAATGAGACGTAGCATTCTGGGACTCCCAGTAGAACTAGAAACTGGAGACAGAATAGCATTAAAGACCAGATTCTGAACTTCTGGTTTAAAACAAATCTGACAGAATTCTGCCTTCTCCACTTTTTGATTATATGACCTAACAACTTACTTACAGTTTTCTGAATCTGATTTCTCTTATGAACAGTAAAGATAGTATCAACAGCTGCTTGGGATGGTTGAAAGTGAGAGTGTAATTTAAGCACTTAGCACACGGATAGACACATGAGTATCTAGAATCCTCACTATTGTTGGCAGCACTGTTGTACTCAGTGCTTTCTGCCCAGCTTTTATTTATTTACACAAATAAATGCATGCTGTCACCCTTCTTGAAGACTGCATGTCTCCTTGTCCTCCAGCTTTCTCACATTTGCTGAGTATCAGAATCATCCAGAATTCTCAGCTGCCATACGCACACCATTGGCTGTATTTCTTTCTCTTCTGATCTGATTCTTCAAAGTCTTGCCCTGGAATACTGACCAGACCAGTTCTTTCAGTCTCTCCTGCTGCCAGAGGCCCCCTACAGTTTCTCTATGACAATGTGGAGACCCTAGGTTTCCTTACCTGTGGCCAACAAAATGTTCCAATAAATATAGCACAGTTTTCATGTTGTTACAAAAAGCAATTGTACCTCCAGTTCCAACTAGCACTGTGGTTCTCAGGAAGCCTCACTGCGAGGTAGAGAGAAGCAGGGAGGGAGCTGGTTCGTGGCCACAGACTATTGCCCATGTATCCATGACAGCTGGTCATGCGGATGCTCATTGAGACAGACATTACAGTGTTCTCTGTGTCTTCCCTTTGAAGTTGTCAGCCCTTAACTCCAAAATTACATTCAGTTCACTTGCTACTTCTAGATAAACTGTTGTCTGTTTTTATCCATAGCTGCTCTAGCAAGGCTATTTGACATAAATTTATGTTTTGCTATTTTAAAAACCACAGTAGAAACATAGTGATGCACTATACACAAAATAACATCATATTAGGCAGAAGTTCTAAGGAATGCTTCGCTCTGGTAGTGTCCCTGAGGTATTTTCTCATGAGCTGCTGGATCCCCTTTTCATGTATGTGGGTAGCAGTTATTTCAACTTCATTGTGTCATGATTTCTCAAATCTGTGTCCACTCACCACCACTGAGTTTGGGCTGTCACCCCAGTCTACTGGTGAGGACAGGCGAAGGCAAGCCTATGAGCCAAGCTTGAGACCTGTTAAGGCCTTTTAGCACTTTTTTCTCCACGAACGAGTGATTTGACATATTTATTCTATATTTAAAGCTCTATTTTTATGTATTGCTCTGTTCTGCAAGAAAAACAAATGAACAAGCAAAAGAGTTTTTGAACACTAGTCCAGTATAATATGCCCAATGGATGTCTAACACGGTAGTCATTAGGAACAGATAGCTATTGATATTTAAAGTAAGATAGAGTAAGACATTATTGCCCTAGTCACAGTAGCCAAAGTTCAAGGCGCTTATAGACTGCTTTCCTCATCACAATATTTTTGTTGGTCAACAACAAACTAGAGATTGTGTCCTTATCCCAAAAAATATTTCTTTTTACACTTTGCTGTCTACTCAGCCCCTTTTCTTTTCCTTACATACTAATTCTGTTCTCTGCCAGCCAACAAAGCAAAAGTGAATTAATGCTAGGATGTATTTAAAAGCAGATGAGACAAGTTTTAAGTGAGAAGATGTGGGAGCAGAACAAGACCCCTCAGTAGATCATTTATTGTGCTTTCTCAAGGAAATTGCCTTCTGGCTTGATATGCTGTCTGTAGCTGCTGTTGTTGAACATTAAAAATAATCTTGCTCTTTTTTTACTATATGAGATGAAAAGCACAAACCCTTTATAAATACCTTCAGCTTCCTGTTAACATGACATTAATGGACAAACCCAACTGGTGATTATATTAAAAATGGAAAATAACTGAACAAAAGAAGGTTGGGCTTTGATCTTTCTACTGGGTAAATTTAGTTGCCTGAGAAACGCAAGGAAATTATTTCTGTTCCAAAATAATAAGACAGTATCTAAATTTCCTTTTTTTTTCTGTTTCAACACGATAGTTATGTTCAACATAATAAGAAAAGGAGGTCTGCAACCAAAAGGAGATAGTCATTCATATTATTTTCTGGATATTTACTTCCTGTTTTGCTTCTGGAAGGTTCTCTCAGCCTTTGTAATTATGTGATTAAATTTATACATGCAGTTCTCCTAAAAATGGTTGACATTTGAGCATTATAAAATTAATACAAATATGATGCAAGGAACATAAATTCTTTCTGGAAAAATCTTGTCTTTATAATTCACTATCAGAGCCCAAACTCTGAGCCCAGAAGTTCCTGAGAACATTAGAATATTTGACTTTTTTGTGCACATTTTCCCAAGAATGTGATTTTTTGGGGGGAAAAGGGATTTTCATCTCTCTGTTACGTCACATTAGAAACATCAGGAGATACCTAATTGCACTTGAATGATTTGGATGTAGTTTATTCTTCAAAAAAATTGCTTATGCATATTATTAATTTTGAGCACCTGTGACAATTTTCATATTGTAAATTCAATGTATTGCACTATTACATATCTTTTACATTAATATATCGTTTGGTAATTCATATGGTTGTATCTCTGTGTTTGCTAGATGTTATAATTCTACCATCTGTAATTTATCAATGATTCTGAAATAATCAGTGTAGGGATGCCTACTCAATCAAACAAAACAGGCTTTAGGGTCTACTAGATTCACGCTTACTTCGTATCTCATTTACCAATTACAGCATGGAAGCAAACTATTAAATGCCGTGAGCCTCGTCTTTCATATCTATGTAACAGGGATGACAACGCCTGACTATTTTTTTTTTTTCTTTTTTGCGTATCCTTTTTTTTTTTAATTTATTTTTTATTTTATTGAACCACAAATGTCAGACAGTTTTAAGACACCTTAACAAGACAGATTCGATAAATCAATACATTGCAAACTGTTTTCATAATGTTTTGGTATTGTACAAGGTGCATACATGATATTATATTTACAGATATTATTTTAGTAGATGTCTCTTATCAGTAACTTAAGAGTGTAGCTGCTTACTTATCTTATTTTTTATACCTGAATTATATCAAAAATTCAATAATTATTTTCCTAGTGGATGACCGTAGTACTAGAAGCTGACATAATATCCTGTCCAACCACCATTAGTGCAGATCTTGCCTCTCACAGGATTATGTAGAAGCACGGCGTTATCTATCCCAACTGTACTATCCATACACACACACCATGATTCTTCCTTTCTATACCCCTTCCTTTGTCTACACCTGTCAAAGGTGGGCACTCCATTGTCATTCAACTAACTTAGGTGCTTGAACTCGACACCGCAGTCCAACACAGTCCAGCATTCCACAACAATAATGAGTTATTCAAAGAAGTTGTCGACCATAGCCATTTACAGCTCAGCTTAATATTATGGCCCCACGATGTATGCTTCATGTTTATACTTTTCTGCTGGAACGCCTGACTACTGAAACAGTATTTGTGTAGTTTATTATCCATGTGATTAATGGCAGGAACGCAGGTAACGCAAACACTGACTCTTTCTAAGCAGGAATGTACAGGAGAGAAGTTGTAAATATTCATGCCTTTTGACTCTCATGAATGACACAATGTCACATTAATCTCTTATAAAAATAGCCTGCCTTCCTAGCATTTTCCTGTGACCTTCTTGGGCAGCTAACACAGGAAAGTGCTATAGCAGAATAACTGAAAGTGAAAATTCAGCACCTGAAGTTATTGGGTCAGGTCTCTGTCACTTTGTGCCTAGACAGCGACATGTAGTGACTGCAGTTTTCTCAGCTCCAGTTCCTTGCATGGCAAGGGAACAATCTAGCAGAACAGAGAGCTTGGTAAGAGTCATGTGAGCTTGAACTCTCTGAGGATTTTATGTGGATTAATTTATTCAATCTGAAGATAACTATGGATTACAAACTATTACCCCATTTTAAGGATGATAAGGCTGAAGGGTGCATTCAAGTAAATCACTTAAGGTAACACAAGAAAGGATAAAGCTGGGATCTAAACCCAGATTCTTCAGGGTTAGATCCACTTGCATCCCCTGTGCTGTATCGTAGTTCATGTGTGAGTGTCACCTCTAGGGCTGGCCAGGTAGCTCAGTGGACTAAAGCACCTGCTTAGGCAGTGCCCAACAGCCCGGCTTCCTTTCCCAGCATATTGTGCCAGCCCTGCCGCCGGGGCATGCTGACACAGGGATTGAGACTGGGTGTGGTGGAGTGTGCCTGTATTCCCAGTGCTTGGGAGGCTGAAAACAGGAAGATCACTATGAGTCTGATCTATGTAGGGAGACCCTGTACTAAATACATAAAATAACGATAATGATGATAATAAGTGTCACATTTAGGGTAGGCAGCCCAGGAAGGCAGTTTGTCTAGTTGTATACCTGCTTGATTTGTACTCAGCCTCGCTGTTCAGGGTGTGGTCCACAGGTCAGCAGAATCTTAGGCCCTACTTCAGCTGCTTGAAATAGTAACTGTAGTTTAGCATGCTTCCAAGTGATTCGGGATCCAGAAGTGCTGCTCCAGAGTATGGAGCTCTGGGAAGGCGGACTGTCTCAGCCCCTTCACACCACTGTCGCTCACAGTGCCAAACACAGAGCTCAGAATGCAATCTAAGGGTAGATCAAGGGGTGCTGAATAGAAACAGGAGTAACAAGCTCCAAAAGCACAGCCAGTGGGTTTATTTGAGGCTGAGTAGAGGAGTGCTCAGGCTGCGCACCAGCCACCACAAGGCCAGGCACGGGGCAGAAGTCTATTTGTACTGCCTGGACCGAGATGGAAACACTAGGCAATAGAGACATCAGCTCAGGGCCTCCCCAGATGGCATTTCGAAAGGCCCAAGGCAAGCAGAGCGGTGGTTATGCACCCTCTCTCAACTGTCTTAAGACAGGCTCTGCTCAGTTGGTTCCCCTGTGAGCTCAAGCTGATTTCCTTCCCTCTTGAACTCTCTATTGTCTTGGTGGTGTTCACAGCTCATTCAGAAACTAATTAAGTTTCAGGATCAGTTTGTCCTATTAGAGAGTGTGGATATGCTAAAGTGGTAGGCTTTTTTTAATAGCTTAAATTATGTGAGTGAAAGGACAATGACGATTTACTTGAAAAATTGGTCAAAAGTCAGCTCTCCTAAAAATAATTCTCAGCAGACATTAGTCTCTTCAAAACCAGGGTATTGTATGAAAGGCAACAAAGAGGATTTAAGCAGGCCATGGGCAATGTACTGATGAATCTGGCTATATGAATCCTGTTCTCTAACAGTGCGAAATTAACTTGTTTACTCCACTTATCTGGGGCCACAGAGGTAGCTGATCACTCACTGAAGGCGCAGTATGAACCAGGGATTGAACTCAGGCCCTTGAGCTAGCCAGGGAAGCACTTATTGCACTGAGCCGTCTCCCTGGCCCCCAGAGATATATTTTGTGATCACTTTTCTTGGCAGTGAGCTTCATTGCTGGATAAAGTCCAAACAATCTGGCTCCACTGGTCTGTGCAGCACTTCCTAGTCAGGTCAGCATTGCTCTTCCCTGTGGGCAGACCCAGGAGCTCAGCAGCTCAGTGGGCCTCGTCGGGGCTCTCAGAGTGCATGATGTGGGAGATCTGGAGACTGGAGAGAGATCACTGCCACCTGAAGAGACCGTGAGCGAGGTTAGCAGCTAGGGATTAGGGTGGCAGAAGAGGAAAAGGAGCTGAGGAAATAAAAACTCAGCATGAACAATCAGTTTCAAGGGGCTTTGGAAAGTTGTCCTTTTTCTATATTTAAATAACATGTATTTTGAACTAAAGAGAAGTATGACTCTGTATAGAGTGGAGAAAAAATGAAGAATATGTGGTATATGCAGTGTTCTTGCAGAGATTTGAGCATTTCTCCAGATGAAGGTTATACGCGTGGTGAAGATTGTATAGCGCTTGGAGGGAGAAAACCGGCATTGTAGCCTCCACTGTGTCATTAGAATGATTATAGGATTTAGGCAAGCTGACAGTCCTCTCCAGGATTGACTATATAATACATATAAGACAAATATCCCAGAGTCCCTCTTCATGTTCAGCTTGGTAGAACAGAGCAGCTCTCATCCTCAAACATAATACCACAGTGCTGCTTACTAGAACAGAATTGTAGCTCCTCTCGACACAAATCCAGCTTACCTGAGAGTTTAGAATTGAAGATGGTGAATATTTTCTGGTTACAGAGGATTTTGGGCTTTGTGGGTCCTGCCGTCTTGTAGCGACTTAATATTACTTTTCTACTGAAGGCAGCCACAAACAATATGTAAATAAATGGACATGCCTGTATGGAATAAAGCTTTACTGGTGTGTGTGTGTGTCTGTGTGTGTGTCTGTGTGTGTGTTTCTGTGTGTGTGTGTGTCTGTGTGTGTGTGTGTGTAAGCTGATGCATAACCATTACTGTATAAAAGAGATGGGATGGTATACTCATTTGAGCAAATATAGGGGCTAGCAAAAAGGGGAAGCCAAATATTTGCAGAAGAAGGGAAGAAGAGAGGGGGGATTGTCCCTATGTTATAAATGAGAAATTTTCACTATAGGGCACTATAATGCCAGGTTAGGATTATAATTTTCACTCTAAGGCCAGGTTAGGTTGAGGAAGCCACTTTTGTTTTTTCCAGTGAATCTCTAAAAATATAGAATTTTGTGAGAAGGATACTAAATTTTACAGCTGAGAGAATTGTCCAGGGCTGCTGCCCTTCTGGTGCTCTTCAGTGAGGGGGGAGAACACTGGTGGGCTGTGACCGCCCTCCAGGAGGCAAAGTCTTGGTAGGAGGAGCACCCTATCTGGGGCTGTTTCTGTAAATTCAGATCAGAGGCTCCATGCTCTTCTCCTCTCCATGTTTCATCTTTTAATTCTGATTCCAATGGGGCAGGTGCATGCCTAGGAGGGAAGGGTGAGGACAGATTCGGGCACCAGAACAGAAAATGGGCCACTGTGCCTCTCTTGTGACTGACCTGCTGAGGGTGCCTTGAGAAGCCAGGCGAGGATAGAGGGCTGGGGAATTTCAACTGTTTATTTGTGTAGGGTGATAGACTTTTCTGCTCTAGCACACAGACAAGTCGGATTTTTAAGGAGTTGTAAAAACGAGATGTGATTAAATCAATTAACAAACAAATCTATAAAATTTTACACAAGCCATGTATTTTATTCGTACAGAGCTACATTACAGCTTGCAGTCTATTGCACTAATTCATAAATTTATTTGTAGATTAAAATTTTTACTATCCCCTATCAAATTGCCACCAACATACCTCCCAGATATAGAGAAATCAATCCTAAAATTTATTTGGAACCACAAACGACCTAGAATAGCAAAGGCAATCTTGGCCAATCAAGACAAGGCAGGAGGCACCACAATTCCTGATTTGAAATTATACTACAAAGCCACTGTGATAAAATCAACATGGTATTGGCAAAAAAATAGACCTGAGGATCAGTGGAATAGATTAGAAGATGCAGAGGCATCTACGAAAACACTCAGCCATCTTATCTTCGACAAAGGGGCTACACAAGCTCACTGGGAGAAAGATAGCCTCTTTAACAAATGGTGCTGGAAAACATGGCTTTCTACATGCTGAAACCTAAAACTTGACCCAGCTCTATCACCATGCACTAAGTTAAAGTCAAAATGGATTAAAGATCTAAACATTAAAACAGAAACACTCAATCTCCTGGAAGAGAAAGTAGGAGGAACTCTTGAAGACATAGGGGTAGGTAAAGATTTCATCAACAAACATATATTCACACAGGAAGCTCTTGAAAGAATCAACAAATGGGATCAACTCTTCTTAAAGAGCTTCTGCATGTCAAAAGAAATTGTCAACAGAGTGAAAAGACAACCCACAAACTTTGAAAAAATCCTAACTAATAAGCAATCAGACAGAGGTCTACTGTCTAGAGTTTATAAAGAACTAAGATATAACAGGGCCCTCAGATTTAAAGACCCAATTCAGAATTGGGCATCTGAGATGAACACACACTTCTCAGAGGACGAAATTAAAGAAGCGAACAAATATATGAAAAAATGCTCCACATCGCTAGCCATTTGTGAAATGCAAATAAAAACAACAC